>JAODUP010000502.1:0-135000 GCA_025642065.1 Paralvinella palmiformis
TCTTCTCTCTCTCTCTCTCTTTTATATATATATATATATATATATATATATATATATAAAAATATATAAAATTTTTAATATATGTTTTTTATTTTTATTTTACGTATATATCTGCATCTATAATTGTATTTGTAAATATATATTTTATTAATATGACATAACGTTGATCAATACAAACGATTGACGATTGATGCTTTATGGGATCAATACAGACACGTGGCTTAAAGATAAGTACGCATTACAATCAATAAAATGTGGCAGTTAAATATTTAAATTAAACGAAACGTATAAATATCAAGTTCAACAAGAATTACGAAAGTATTGAACTACTGAAACGTTCAAGAAATTAATTAATAAAAGATATTATTTAGTGTAAGAAACAGGATCAAATAAAGTATATGAACCATTTACTTAAGTAGAGGCGCGCACACACATATATACATTCAACATTATAAAGTAGACGTCCTCGTCTAAATATATGCAGAAGTACAAGATCATACACTTTCTGAAATACTAAATATATAATACGCTTGACATAAATATTGTATTTGTATAGTAACATCTTTAACTATTATACATGCTATTATAATTCGTTCAATCAAACTCTACATATTTAGTTATATATACATTATAACAAAAACGCGTTTCTTAACACGAACACATTTACACCAACTTACCATAAAGTACATTATCTACATGTTTTTTGACAAGTTTGTTGTTGTTCCGGCACGGAAAGAAATCGTCGAATTGTGGCCTTAACATCGTTGATTATTAAAATTAGACTTTGTAGCTCTTTTGTATTTTCTCCCTGGATATCATTTGGCGTATATATATATATATATATATATATATATATATATATATATATATATATATATATATATATATATATATTTTTCACAGTTAACCTGTATAATCAGGTAATATGTATATTACCTGAAATTTTCAGGTAATGTGTATTAAATCTCAGTTACCAATATATGTAAAATTTATTTCGTAACAACATAGTATATACAATGTTGTACAATTATTTTCAGTAGTAATAATTAAGTAGAAATACAGAAAAAGAGAGAAAAAGAACAGAACAATCATTCATCTATCTAGACATGGTTTAGCCAGTAGAGATCAAGTCAATCAATAACTGGATCTCTCTAACATCAATATCAATAAAAAGCCTTTTATCCCTGATGAGACATAATTCTTTTAGCATATCACCTTCGTTTTTACAGATTTCATTACAATGAAAAATATTTTTGTAACATTGGAGTTTCAATTTCACAAAGCTTCCTTTTATTAAAGTTTGACAATAACGCCCTTCTATTTTCTGCAAGGACAGACCTTGATGATTTACATAATAATGAACAAAAACGAGTACACTCATTATTCATTATTACTTTTACTGATGGAATGATAAAAAAATAAGAAGCTAGACATTATATCATATTGGACATCATTGTTTTCGACAAGATGTCTCAAATGTCTGCAATGTGTTCTAGGTGACACATTCCATATTTTTCTAACACATTTTCTCCAAGTAACATATAGTCAGGTGAACTCAAACGCCCATAATGGAGATCCATAGAAACTAGTACAATATGTGCGGAACATAAATGAACGAATATCAGCTGTACAATACCCAAATTTAGTCATAACATAATTTGTTCTCCACACAATATCACGTAAAGCATTATTACAAGCGATTTTGTTTACATTTTCATTGCCAATAGGATGACCAAGGTGACAAGCGTATTTCTGAACCTGTAGTGTTTCTTCATTTATATGAAATTGGGGCATGTCAATATATTGATAATTGGTGTTATACAATATCAGATAGTTTTTTTTGTGTGAATTGAACATAACATCATATTCGTTACTAAATTTCTCACATATACCTAACGTTATTTGTTTGACACTCATTGTTGGTACTAGCAGACACAGCTCATCCGCATAATCTAAGCTATCTCAATAGATATATCCGATGAAGCATCCAACCCTCGATTGTTTTAATCGACTAATTAGTTCATCCATATACACACAGAACAGTATAGGTGATAATATTCCTCCCTGCTTCACTCCATTGGAAGTTGGAAAGGGATTGCTATGATAGCCATTTTGTTGACCCTGAGGGACTCGTTGGTATACATAAATGCTAGGAAAGTGGACACAAACCAGACTTTCTCAGCAGCCGGAATAGTTTTAAATATTGCACCAGATCAAAGACTCGGGATGCATCAAGTAATACAAGGAACATAGATGAGTTATTACTGATATAATAGTCTAACATATCCTGTAGTACAAATGTGCAATGATGGGTGGTAGAATGTTTAGCCTTAAAGCCATACTGCAAATCAGAAGAAGTTAGTACATACCTATGTTTTTCAAGTAATATGTTATCACTTACTTTACCAATAACACTTCCTAAAGCAATTGCCCTGTAATTATTGCTGTCATTTACCCATTTGTTTCCTGTTTTCGGAATAGGAACCAGAGTTGACAATAACATATTTCTAGGAGACACACCATGTCGCAGCATAATATTGAACAATAAAGTCAAATGAACAAATAGCTTATGACAACCATTAATTAGTAAATCTGATGAAACATCTCCAACCGCGTCTGCTTTATGAGGTTTCAGCCTATGAATGGCACTGCTGGATGAATGGCAATGTCCGTGGTACAATGATGTGATGATTTACATGTTACAATGATACAGGACGATTTAATGTTACAATCCAACTCATTTAGGACGCTTTTCATATCCTGACTATTGTAAGATACACTGTTATACAAATCATTGTATTTATTTCTAAATATTGTACAAATTTCATTATCACCTTGGGCGCTATTAACGATATTGGGCATATTGCATCGGTTATTGGTAAGACGCCTCATTTCTTCCCAAAACTCGCGTTTATCCCAATATTGTAATGGGTATGCCATTTTATCAGACTCAAGTATATCTTGGTCCCTTTTGGTAGTTTTTATTATTCGCTTATATTTAGCTTGGGTCCTACGTTTGATGTCATATATAATACCGTGTCGGGGACAGCCATTATCCTACCAGATTCTGTGTCAGAATATTGACTGTTCCTTATATGGTTTGCCATTATCATTCCACCTGCAATCTTAGGCTTACTTGTACGAGGAATACATTGAGATGCTATATAGTAGGTATCAATATCACTATTGTGATCCTTACAGAACATATTAGAACATTAGACGCGTATTACCTGAATATTTCGGTAATATACATATTACCTGATTATACAGAATCAAAACCATTTCAGTGCTTTGATCATCTAACTGTACACTGATGTGATTCACTGAAGTAATTCATTATACAACAGATACTTGCATAGACAGATACCTTGTTTATAATGTTAGACAAAAATGGTAATTTCAGATGGCCCAGTAATTCGTCGAAACGTTACAGTCCAAACTAGAATTGTTCGTTAATTGTTGTGTATAAAGGCGGCTTTCATGGGTATTGGGAACATATTTAGTAGTTGTTTTATCTCATTCCCTATAAAATGATTAAATGTATCAATCATGAACGATGTAGGAGTCATATAACAAAAGGGGGACTTTTCTGTTAGTTGGTAAAGTGAAACCCATTACGTATTGTAAATACTTTTTGTAAGCCCGTATTTAGCGCACAGTGCGCGCAGAAAATTGTGAACAAGATTGTTCACACTCTATAAAGCTCGAAGTATTAATCTCACAGCGCGTTCCAAAAATTGCGAACAAAGCTTTCGTTACCCAAGTCCGTACTTTTTTCGTAGAGGTGAATTCATAGCCATTCACCTTTGAAGATCTGCTGTGGAAAAAATGCCGTTCTTATTTAGGGTCTTGAAATCCACAACCTTCTTTCCAAGAATATTGATAACTTGATCAACTTGAATTGGCAATAACCAATTAAGATCATGTTTTACGCTACTATACAGAGGCATACGTTATCCACGTATGATATGTTTTTGTGTATAAATGTAAAAAGAGAAAATATCGGAGGGCAAACAAACCATGTATGCTCGGAACTTTTAACATTTGAAAAATCAACCTTTCGATGTGTTTAAGCCTAGCTGTTGCCAGTGATTGATATGTCAGTTTCTTATGTCAAAATCCAGTACGGTGACATTTCTAACCCTAGAACGTGTAAAATTGTTTACTGAACGTGAACAATACAATCTTTATTTGGAAAATATCGCTACATTTTTCTGGGGGTAAATGGCCATGTAGCAAGCTGTAGACAGCCAGATGGCGCCAGGTGTCGGGCTATACATTTTTTTAGATACCAATAGCTTGTTTATCCTACGGAAGCTCCAGCTTACAATGATAATAGGGATAATATAGAAATATATTAATCCTATATAATAATTAGATTAATGTAATATATATATACCTACTCATTAATGCATGCCTCAAGATGTGTTTGCTCTCTCTCTCTCTCTCTCTCTCTCTCTCTCGCTCGCTCTCTGTGCGCGTGCGTGCGTGTGTATTTTGTGTTTGTCTGTGTGTATGCTAGTGTGTATGCTTGTGTGTGTGACGTTTGTTTTGCATTTCTACCATTTTATATTAAATGTTGTTCTCGATATGTCCAACATACAAGTAAAACTTTCTCCTTGTCTGTTCGAAACCGAAATAAATCTCGAATTTGTACACCTAAACATTGAACTTTTAATATTGAATACAACGGTCTTTTTAAAAATAAGGGTATCATCTAAAGGCTACCGTAGTCTCCGTGGCCGACCAGTACACGTGTTTTCACACTCAAACAGATTTACAGATTTGATATTTACTTAAATTATTATAAATACGGTAAAATCCCTTATCTGACAGAGAAGCCACCCTCAACTTCAGCTGTCAAGGTAAGCTGCAGACACTGTTTAGAATTAGATTATTTATTCAACCCGTACGTACGTACGTACGCGTCTCCCTTAATTGCGGCCTGACTGATATCTCTACAGTTAACTGTAAGTCAGATGTATTATCGTTATAATATCATTCTATGATTTGAAAATGGAGCATACGACGCTTTTAAAAACAGAATCCTGGGTTATAATTAGCACTTTTTCTCGAATAACTGATATTGGAATGTCTAGTTGGGACATTGTTTTTATTTAATAAGCGATGTCATTTCTTTTCCGAAATATCTACATACGAACACTAATTCGCACAGATACACACCCGCACACATACATACGTGTTGAGTTGGGTAAGACATCATAAACTGGTAAAACCTATTCCATATTTCATTATATTTTTGTGCAGGTCTCTCGCCACACGACACAATGTGGTGGTACACGAAGTTATTCATCGGCCTCATTGCCCTGCCAATATTGTGTCAAAGTTCACGCCGTAAGTAAACGTCTCACTTATTTTTAGCCCTAAATCTTTATCAAAAGAACAATTCTAAAGACGGCGCGCAGATTCAGTTTTTGCCTCCCAAAGAGGGGTAAGTATTGAGCTTGTAAAGCAAAAAATCTAAAAGAAAATGTATCCGTGTTCGTTTAGAAATGTTTCTGTTTCCCGACTGTTTACATGTTCGGTTACAAACGGAACCCAGCTGGAAAATTGGGACTATCTTCTCATTAATTAGTGGCTAAAATCCGTAGGACATATCCTCTCCAAATGTCGTGGAACTATTGCTTTATTTTGTACCTGACAGGTGTGAATATTCTTACATTTGGGTACTAAGGCAGTGTACCCGTACTGCGTTTATTACGGTTGGCACATTTCATTTGATAACTTCATTATTTTAGAGAAATGGTTCAAGAAAAGCCCTCCACTTGCTAACAGATTCTGTGATCAACTGATGACCACAAATAACGAATTTCAAGTAAGTGTGTGTGTGTATGTGTGTGTGTGTGTGTGTGTGTGTGTGTGTGTGTGTGTGTGTACAAACGTTTGAACACACCTACATAACACATTAACAGACACCGAGGCCATAATTGTTTTTCTTTTACGTGAGCTATTCTGATATCTGAAACATTTTCAGCAAATTGTACTGATTGGAAAAATGAATACAAAACAAATCAATGTTGTATGATAGAATGTAAGCTGTTTGGTTGTAAAATGTGATACTACAACCACGACTTACGACTACTCCTCCTATTAATACTACTATTAATACTACTATTAATACTACTAATATGAATACAACTACTACTACTATGAAAACTACTACTACCATTACTACCACTACTACTACAACTACTACTGTTACTACTACTACTACTACTACTAATAATAATAATAAGAAAACTACTACTACTAATAATAATAATAATAACAACAATAATAATAATAATATTAATAATAATAATAATTATAAGAATATTTTATTTAATCTAGCAGAGTTTAGTAAACATTAAATACATACAAATACGCATTCAACAAAAAATTATAATCATGGTTTAAAAGATTTTGTGAGCATCACAACTAAAATGTGCTGTTCTCACCAAGATTTGATCAGTATTCATACATAATCAGATTATTGGTATTGTCTATTAAGCCATTATGTCTGCAGAGTGGTGACTAGACTTCCGTGGTTGTGCTAATATATTGACCCTATATTGACCCTATGATGAGGACTGTGTTTCAGACTTGCTTGTTGTGAGATCGAATCCTGATTCATGTCTAGATCTGTTGACTATTTCACCAACGAGTCGCTCCATGGACAAATATCCGAGCTAACTGTAACCAGCGCCGAAGCTAAATAACTCACTCACTCACTCACTCACTCACTCACTCACTCACTCACTCACTCACTCACTCACTCACTCACTCACTCACTCACTCACTCACTCACTCACTCACTCACAAATATTTGGCATTGTTTCAGTGTCCCATCAGTGGTATGTTGCTATCTAGGTTGAATGTATGTGAACTTTATGTTCGTATTTTTCGCCCTCCTAAATCATAATTTGCATACAAACACAAACAACATGTCTCCACCCGGAAACGGATGAGAGGCTGTCGAAATAAACAAATGGTGATCGATAAAGGGGAAAAGGTAATCCATTTCGATTGTTTTTAAATATAATCTGTCTGCTTTCCCTTTAAGAGAATACAATAAATATCACGAAAATCAACAAATAAAATCTCGATCAAACACGAAAATGCGTTTCATCCAGATCGATTTATTTTGACGCAAAATGCCAGAAACGACCAATAAAACGAAAAGTATATTGTATTTCTTTCAAATCGACAACACTAGATTTAAATGTAAAATAACAAGCTCGTTCTTTAAATTAATATTTTTTAACCGAAATGTTTCCACATAATAAAAGTCCGACGTGCATGCGTGCGTGCGTGCGTGCGTGCGTGTGTGTGTGTGTGTGAACTGTTAATACAGAAATATTCCCTACACAAATAAAGTAACCTCACTTAAACCGCTTGATATTGTTGTCATCAGGAATGTAGCAAGTATTACAACAAACATGGCAGAAGTAGCATTCTTCGTTGGTGCAAGAGCCTTTTCACGAATCATGGATTGGAAGCCAAATGTCACATCATAGGCGCCTTTGTAGACAAATGTCACAAACGCGGCTTCTCTATCGCAGAAGATATCTGGAGGGAGGTACATAAATGTCGTAAGTAGATAGATTTTATGAGTCTTCGCTTCATAACTTAAACTAGAATTACCGTTTACAGCTTTAACTCATTTGTTTACAAAATGAACAGGTATGCGCTTCATGAACAATCAATAAATCAGTCGGCATTTGCTCCGTATAACCGTGTTTCAGTATTAACCGACTGTTGACCTATATTAATAATTACCTGCAATGAATGTGAGGGGCAAATGTAAACTTGGTTTTAAAACTTTTCTTAAGTTCTTTATATACGAATAAGCATTTTGACTCAAAACGTCCCCTGAATGTCATTGCATTTATGTTCCCATGACTCGCCACAAAATAACACATCATTCACTCAGTAGTCTATCATGATACCATTTGTGTCAAAGGACGATTTTAGGATTGGATTTCAAGATCGGAATATTTTCAGGTTAACAAGGTAAGATTCCATTCATTCACTCTACCGATTAGTAATAATGGATTGGTTGATGATGGTCAATTTATTTGTAAACGTGCATTAGATATGATTGACAGATGGCAAGGAATAATCCGAAACAAATAGAGAACATCTAAATATCCGAGGAAAAGCCAAATACATGTATATGATGGTTGGTCGAACAAATGAAGAAGATTGAAGAAATATTAGGATGAATGGGATATCTGGATGTTGTACAGATTACTTTGAGGTGAAGAACGTTTCCTGAGATCACTTGAACAAACAGAGATCGACTGATACGGTAAGGCGAAGGTGACCTTGGTCGATTAACTTCCGATGGAGAGCTAGACAACGTGTTCCGTTTATTTATCACTTTTCTCCTCTTAGAGCAGTCGCTGTTTTGATGCTGAATTCGTTCTTGTTGTTACTAGATACAGGCTTCGGTGTTGTTACTGATTAACATCTAGACATCGGTTATATGGTATATGGAAGACCAACGATTGTGGAACAGTATGTGCTAACAACAACAACAATAATAACAACAACAACACAGTCTTGAAGGAACCGTAGATAATAAATTACGATAGGAATGATGTATATTTCCCTATCCACGGCCAGAATCTATTGCAATAAAATCTATATATTAAAAACACAATTTACTTGTTGTCATTCTTGCATACATCAATTTTTGATTATACAAACACAGCTCTATACTATTAGGTATGGAACAAATGTCGGGGATGACCGAACTACTTTTATTTTGTACTTGAGTAGAAGTAAAAGTAAGCCCCTTCAAAATACTTTAGTGTGAGTAAAAGTAAACTTGTAGATATCTGAAAAGTAAAACTACTTTCTAAAACTAATTGAAATAAAAGTATAAAATAAAAGGTAAAATATGATAATCAAATACACGGTGCACAAGGTAAAATATGATAATCAAATACACGGTGCATCAGAGTGAACAAAATTCAATGGGTCCACAAACATGTGCTTCCACCTTAAGTTTATTGTGACCACAGATGTGCTCTCACCTTCAGTTCACTGAACAAAGTCCTTGTTCAATTTCGACTAAAGCTGATTCTCAAAGTTTGTGTCGCCAAGGCGATTAAAAATTTAATTGCGCTAACTCTTGGAAAGCTTCAGCTTAACAATTGTATAACAAGGTGTACCTTCAAAGATAGGTTGGCAAAATTATGTCTTGAATATCGGTGAACATCAGCTGAGATGTGTGCCAAATTGTTGCATTTTTACAAAATCCATTTCAATACCTCACCCTATTAAAATATGTGTTTACCACAAATTTATCAAAGATACACAAATTGGTGGCAACTTGTAATGATAATTTGCAGCAACTATATCAATTGTCTCTTAAATCGTCTGCTATGTTATGATTAAATAAGTAACGAAAATATCGCGAAGTAAATGAAAGAAACGAAGTGAAAATTGGCGTTACAGCAAATAAGACTACTTAGTTACAAGTAAAAGTAGTTAGTTGAAATCTTACGCGTTACTTCCAGTTACTTGAAAAGAAACCTACTCAAGTAGAATAACGAAGTAGTTTTACTTCGTTGCATGACACTCTTGGAAACCATACATGTTAAATTAATGTAATTAAGTAAATCCCTGGTAGACAGTAATTAGACATCACCTGTATTGAACTGGCAGTCTGGTTAGTTGCAGATGTCTAACAACTATATTTACCTTTAAAATGTGTACGTGTATGCTGTGGTGTGATATTTAAATATATCGATGTTACATCAAATAAACGAAAACAAAAATTAATACAAAGAGAAACACAGAATAGAATTTGGACGAAAAGTTAGACACGAAGCAAGTCACTGAAAACATACAATAGATTATATTTATTGACGAAGGCTGTTGTTTATCGAAAAATACTCTTATTACTGATTTCAATCCGGCCAATAAACACTATTTAAATGGAAAATATTAATCCAAAGTGACTTCACTATATGTCGAGTTATATTGCCGAAAGTTGGTCGTTTTCAAATTAACTGCATGTCGCTGCCTTGTTCACTTAAATTACTGATTATACCCAAATTACAGTTTTTTAATACAATTGTATTACCGTTACATGTATTTTATATCATGATAAACAAATACATGCTAGGTGCAGGGTTCCCACGCGTCCTGGAAAACCTTGAAAACAACAAATTCATTTTCCATGTCCTGGAAATGTCCTGGAATTTTACAAAATCAGGAAATGTCATGGGAATGTCTTGGAAAAAGTATTGCCTGTGAAAATCCTCTCAGAAAAAAAGTCTGAGAATAAATAGTATGCCTGTAGAAGAAAACTTTGATTGTAGAAGAAAAAGTGTACTTGTAAATAGTCTTAATATCTGATGTTAGTTAAAATTTAAATAAAAATGGGTGAATCAAACAGCTAGAAGGGGTGAGGGGGAGGCTGTACCATAAAATGTCAATAATCGATCAAACAATAAATAAATATATGCTTTTCACAAATACCTTGATTGCTTACCTGTAAATCTTTTATACTTTGTCCTGTAAAGTGATACTTTTGTTTTGGAAATGTCCTGGAAAATAATATTTCCTTGGCTGTGGGAACCATGTAGGTGTATTGTACATTTTGTACCCGTCTTCGGTACTCAATATAATAGTAACTGGCACTGATTGAGGTTAAAGAAAGAAAACAGCCATTAAATCGTTTACACATACATTAAAAGACAAATTCTTTACTGAATATTCTCAATACCCAAAGAAACAACCTTCCGAAGTCGTCATCCAGAACCTGATGGCTCACCAGGACATTAGCCTTAAATTATTATAAACAAAATTAAATATCATTAAAATTTCGTATTTTATTATTCTAAACTCTTAGTTATATGGGCCGAAGGCTTAAAGGTTTAAAAACCGCACCGAGCTATGGGAACTTTATACGAGCTAAGAACTTAGAGTGTGTACGTATAATTGTGTGTGTGTGTGTGCCTTAATTGGTTTCGTATAGTCCAAACCAATGTCATATTTACCACCGTTTAAGAATCTTTTGTCAGATTATTTTACGAATACAGACAGACAGACAGACAAACTCATACTCACATTCACTTCATTAATATAGATGTATTCTAATCACCAACAGCCCATATGACGTCACATCTCGGATTTACATAGTTCGAAGCTAACTAACTACCTGTGGCACATCGGGAACATACAACCATATTGTATATGTTACTGATTGTATTTATGTATATACAATATATTGTATGTTGCTGAATAAAATTATCTATCTATCTATCTATCTATCTATCTATCTATCTATATATATATATATATATATATATATATATATATATATATATTATCTATCTATCTATCTATTATATATATATATATATATATATATATATATATATATATATATATATATATATATATATCGATCTATCCATCCATCTATCTATCTATCTATCTATATATCTATCTATCCATCTATTTGTCTGTCTATCTATCTGCACATTTGTATTGACACCCAGAAGTGATTAAAAAACTTAGGTTTGAATGAGAGAGTATTCTGGATAACTTAATCCCCTTATTCCGTTTTGTTGGACTTCAAAATATTGGAGTGTTTTTCTTTGGTATACCTGAATCGATAATAATTGTATTTGTGTAGCCGAGTGATGGTCAGGTTGTCGGTACCTGTAACTGTCACCAATAGCTGCTTGTTGTCGTTGAAACTTATAAAATGTATCTTCTGACAAATAAAATATCAAAACCAAACTTGAATAACTGATTACTGAAATATTAATAAATGCAATTTATATTTCATTGTTACACTGGACTTTAATTAGTTGTATTATAGAATATACAGAATGACAATATTATCGAATGTTGAATATAAATATATATATATATATATATATATATATATATATATGTATAATCAACAAAGATAAAGAATAACACCTCATTAGAATATAGAATAAACAATAAAGTTAGGTAAAGCTTAAGAGACTAATTAACTCTGAATACTTTGATATAATTATATCTGCACACAGACATCTTTTTAAATAGAAAGGTAGCACGGTAAATACCAGGATAGTAATCTGAAGTTGAGATTGAGCTGTAAAGCATATCGGAATCTATAATTCCAATAATCAATTGATCTATATCAGTGAAATGACTGTACCTTAACAGGTGAACATTTTGAAAAGTAATTCCTGTAAATAAACATATACTATCATATTTATAATAACTAATTATATGCCCACGTAATATCTTCAAGCCATTTTAAAAAGACAATTCATAACGTACGCATAAATTATTAGATAAACATGTTTATAGTACATAGTTGTTGCCTCTCTGTACCTCTGATACAATTCATCATTATAATTTATTTAATTCATTACTGTATTAAGATCCTATATATGTGACTTTGTACACTTGTCACGGTTCAGTTCTTCCTTACTTATGTAAAAGACAACCATTTGTAATATGCAATAATAAATATTTGAACATCAAAATAATTAATTATAATGTAATATTGCTAATTTATTTTAATATGTTTTTAATATTACTATTGGTCATAGTTTATGTTAACAAGCACCCATAGACCGCGTTCTAAACAAAATATAAAGCGTTCTCTCTTTATCTTTTAAGAACGGTTTAAATCTGCCTTGTGTTTATGTTACTCCAAATATTTATAATTTTCCATAATAGATGCATGCTCCCTTTATGGAAAGAATTGTCCTGGAAATATGGATATTGAAATGGACGTATCACTAAATCTAACTGTAAAATGCCCGAGATACCATTGTTCCGAAGATTACAAATATACGCCATTGGTACGATATTTATAATTGTTAAGCTCCTAAAATATGTGTGTATACACTTAGAAATAAAATACCCGATTCACCGTTTTGCTCAAATTGTGTTTCTTCGCGCTTATTTCAGCCGTAAAATGACCTCCATTTTCTAAATAAGGAAAACATCAGTAATGACTAGGTACTTTACGAGTACGCGAGTTGTGGTATGAATGTTTTCTAAAACACTACACCACTCGTTTCCGTCCATCATATACACATTCCTCACCGAATAATAGACCCTTACATTTATCAAAACGTCTTCCATCTTCCAGCATTTACTCCTGGGATGACCGCAGTGGAGAAGGAAGTTATAAATTTCGCACTCTTCTCTGGTCCATGGCGCTGTATATAGCTAAACGCCCACGGATAAGATGGATGCTATACAAAAAAAAAAGCCGAAAGAAGATTAATATCTACTGACAGCTTTCACTACACACGCTACGTTTACTATTTAAAGATCAATCTTCACGTGTGACGAGGCCTTACGATTACCCGTGATTTCATTACCGCTTCTTTATTTCACAACTCGCTGTTTTCTGGCATGTGGGGGGGGGGGACTTCACCCCTCTAACATCAATTCTTAAAATTGTCACCAATAATAATAATAGTAATAATAATAAAAACTACTAATAAATATGAATCGTGGTGGCTGAATGGTTAATGACGATGGTGACTTCACTCTCCTAAAAATTTATTATTATTATTATACTGCAAAAGAATAATTGCACAACAAAACTTATGCAGTGTATAATTAGGAGCGTTTTGTTGTTGTTTTGTTTTTAAAAAAAACATCTCAAGTCCGTAAATCTATTGATCAACAACACTGACTTTATGCCAAATAATTGATAAAATATAATTATGTGCATATTTTATAAAAACAACTTAAACAATCTAGTGATTTCTTCAACCAAATTGTCATCCCTGAGTCTCAATTATTTGAGTCGCCCTGCTATGGGGTGTGACATTTTCTGACATTAGAAAATATAAAATATTGCATATAGTTTTAGTAATGCAATCTGCGTTTCGAAGAATTCAGGAAATGTCACCAAGATGTTTTGTTTCAAGAAATTGTAGAATATATGGTCTGGTAATATAGTGTGGTTAGCAATGAAATGGCGCCATCTGTCGAGTTCAGCTATTTTTTTCGGCAGTACATGTCTCATATGGAAGCTTAAGCGTGCAAATACTTTCAGCGATAACTGAGAAATATATTCTTAACTATTTAATTATAACTGATGTTATTTTGGTATTTTTTAAAATTTGTAATGCAATCTAAAAGTATATTATATATATATATATATATATATATATATATATATATATAAAAATAGTGTGTGTGTTTGTGTGTGCACTTACGTGTGTGTGTGCGCGTGTTTGGTCGTTGTAACAGTAATACTTATAGAAGTAGTTGTTGCTGTTGAAGTAGTAGTAGTAAGTCGTTGTTGTTGTAGTAGTAGTAGCAGCAACAGTAACTTTTGTTGGTAATGATAATTCGCCATTTTTGGACGATACCATGTCACTTCAGTGCTACCGTAGTTTTCTTGATTGTCTCTCACACGTGTTATTACAGTTATGAAGATTTACAAACTTGATATTTACCTATAATATCCCCCATAAAGCCTATAAAAGCTCCTACATAACGAACTAAACGGCGCCCATCATACAACTCTCAAGGTAAGTTCTAAACAGACACCATAAGTGTCGGGATTTGATCTCAGTATCCTTATACTAGCAGTGATAATATCTGAACTGGGATTTATTCAGTAAGTGGGAGATCATTATTAAGATAATGACGAAGTAAAAGACGAAGAGAACTGTTGCGCTGTAAACCTGGTATCTAATTTCTGTATTTAATTAACAGCGCCATTCTAATACGATTTTCATGGCTTGTTATCCTAACAAGTGATATATCGTTGTGGCTAGCAAGGCAAGTAACTAGGTAAATATTGTTTTAAGATAACACTAATGTTTACTTTATTGCTTCTATTCTAATTCGTACTATTTTAGTCTCATCGTTGTATGAGGAGAGATTCCGTGGACGAAATAACGCGATCTCTCACTGATATCTGGTACTTGGTTTAAAATTCCGGGTTATTATTACGTATGTAGGATGTTTCATCTTCCGCTTCGCCTCGCTATCGTAGAAGAGACTGCTAGGTAGATTCAGCCGACCATATATGTGCCCAGATCTGTCCACAAAACTGCAACAGTTCACATTTTGCACATTTCGAAATGTTAGGGCGGCTCTCCACTTATATAATCGTTCACTTCTCGTCTCATGACTTTTGGAGGTCGTTCGGCCCGTTTAACCCATTGTATGCACAAAAGTGGCCGCAAAGCAGCAACATTTCCATTTTACCTTATTATTTGGATTTCCGTCGCCGGGTGATGCCCGGTTCGTGAAAGCATAGCATTCCACCCAACCCAAGATAATCCACAATAGTCAGCCATATATCGTACGGGGCTTACTTTTGAAGCTGAGTACAACGGTATATAACTTGGGATTTTTATTATCAAACAAAAACAAATATTTCGACATACAAGAAGACGGTGGCCATGTAGCGTACCACAACACCTCGTCACATTATTATAGACTAGCATCGGGAAATGGGATTTTGCATATCAGCTGTCGTGGAAACTCTACAATTAATTTTCTGCCTGAATAGGTTTGGGTTGATGAAGACAGGTTTGTCATCATTGATCACATTGAACTAGGCCTCGGCTAGTTGGCTTGACAAAGAAGGCGCTGTCTAAAAGCAGGCCACCGTAGTACGTTGGTCTAATGTGTTCTTTAACTGCACACGGCCACGTCTAAAGTAGATTTTATTTTCTGTAACATCTATCCAGGTAGGCTACCGAACGGCACGATGTGGTGGTTTGGAAGGCTCCTCTTCACACTTAGCGTGTTATCAATACTGTGCGAAAGTTCATTCAGTAAGTATAACACACCTTTACAGGTTCTATGAAGTAATATCTGTAATTAATTCCTCATTTATTTTTACAATACCTTCCCCGTGAGAACATTCTAGAGATGAGCACAGGGCACCTCCATGGTCTAATTAGAAGCGCGGGTGGCCACATATATATAGTACCTGGGTTTAAGCCCTGACCGGGCTATGTCAGAAGGGGTTTTATCTTCCACTTCCGTTCATTACCTTTGGAGGTCGCCCCGACAATTTAGTCTACCATGTACACAAAAGTGGCCGTAAAGCATCAACATTTACATTTTAGAGATGAGGCCATTTTCTAACACCTTACAGATATGCTTTCCATCAAACAATCGTGCCTATACTTTTTAAACATACGTTTCTGTACGTAAGAATTATGCTCCTCAAATGGTTTGTTATTGTATTCCAATTAGTTTCAAACGAATGGATAAAACCAGCCATTGACATGGGTGACGTATTCTGTGACAACCTGATTAGTGCACGTAGTGAACTTGGGGTAAGTACTCCCTCCCCCCCCCTCTCTCTGTGTGTGTGTGTGTGTGATATATATATATATATATATATATATATATATATATATATAAATAGTACTAAAGTCACAAAAGGTAACGTACTAACACATTTCTCCTGGAAAACAAAGGCAACCAATATCTTTGATGCTGTCGTTTGTCAGGATTGCGGCAATTATTTCAATAAACATGGAAAAAGTGGCATTCTTGGTTGGTGTAAAGATCTGTTCAAGAACCACGGCATCGAAGCGAAATGTCACATCATAGGCGCTTATGTCGACAAATGTCAGGACCAGGGCTTCTCCATCGCCGAAGACATCTGGAGAAAAGTACATAGCTGTCGTGAGTAAACTACTCAATCGCTCACTCATTCACCCACTCACTCGCTCGTTCATTCACTTACTCACCCTATCACATACTCACTCACTCACTTACTCACTCACTCACACATCAGTGCCAAAGTAGTAAATAGGTATAATAATCCATCACTTTGTAACACTTACTATAGCTATCGATTTAATAACGTTAACAGTGATCTTTGATATATAGACGGATAAAAGCTGAACATGACTGAACCTGTCTGTAATTAAGCCGTATAACCATAACATGTTATATTAAAATATTGGCTTATGTATATTGGTTAATTACGGGTGTCGGTGGATTACCACATTATAAAACGTCTTTCGGATAACGTCTTTATATCAGCATCTTTGGTTTCTTACGTTAATGCTTTATCATTTAGCGATTGTTACTGACATAGATCTCCTGGTTCTCGGTTCGAATCTGGCTTATGTCTGTGCTTGTGAGATTTGTTTCTTTAGGCTGTCGTTCCTCGGCCATGCATGATTGAAGTCGACTCAAATCAGTTCAACAATCTTCATTTGCCGAAAGGAAGAAATAGTTTAGGAAGATCTATAACTGAACTGTTATTGACCTGTTTAGGTCACATAATAATGACTGGGTTGACGTGACATTGATTCTTTATCGTTCTCTTTTCTTTTCGCTTAAATTCATTGATTCTTTAATCCCGAAATAAATTGATGCAGTAAGTGATTTGAGTCCTGCGGCTCGTCTATGATAACGTTTAAGCTCTCTCTTGTAATAACACAAAACGATGAAATAAGACAACAATTATCTGTTAGATTAGTTCAGCGTGGTTCTACTAAAGGGAGGTTCATCACCAAGGTATGGTACTTAAGATTTATAGGATGGAGTTACTATGATTCAGGTACGCGACCGTTCTTTTGTTGAACTTGTTGTTATTGTTGTTGATTTGAGTTATTTAAGCTCGGTGTTGGTCGCATCTGGAATGTATGGTCGAGAGGCGACTCTCCTAAGGACACAAATCCCACAAACCCAGGTATGATAGAGATTTCAACCAACAGCCTAAGGATTTGCAATCGTCTGCTCTTTTATTCTATCGAGTACGAATACCATTTCTGATTATAATAAAACATTTGAAAGATGTGATCGACTTATACCGAAACATCGCGAACGATGATGCTTCGGAGATAATCAGGTTGTGTGAGGAGGATAAATCAGATATCAGGAGATGGCGAAATATCCGGACCCGGCACCGAAACGTGGAGGATGACTGGCATATCTACGAGTGATCCAGACATATAGAGAAACGGACGACAGGAACGATCTTCGCCATCTTCCTAAAACCAAATCGGCGACTGCCAACGAGTAATCAACGTGAGATCAAACGAGAAGGTATTAGGATTATTGAAGATGCCACATCCTTATCCGTCGACACCCTCTGATAGTCGGATCGATTTGTCTTGTTACCTTTGATGGGATGGTTTTCCTTTTCGACAGAATATCAACTGTTCCCATTCCTATGAACATATGTTTTAGTCTGAAATAGGACAACTCTTCCTTTTGCTAGTGAATCATTTCTTATTAAATTTTAGAGGAAGTAAAAACAAATATTGTAATAAGGAGACGTGATTTCTTGTATCTATATCAACAATATAATCAATCACCAATCAATATACATTTCTTCATAAAGTCAATCTGATAATTATCCAGATTAATTTGTATATGTATTTTTAATTTATGTTAATAAATTACTAGAATTGATGTATGCGATGTATGTTTTATGGTTGTGGATTACTAGTTTATGCTGATCGTTTCTTAATCAGATCGATAATTTGCTGATTTCAGCGAAACTCCAAAACACTTTGTAAAACATCTAAATGGGATAATTAATTAGACATATGTTGATTTTAGTGAATGCCTAAGAACCTAAACACACAGTTTAGGTATATGTAAACAAGCTGCTAAATATTTAAATTAGCTAAACAATTACTTATACTGCAAATCATATGAGATTAATGAACATCTAAACATTAAACATAGAATTTGCGTACAGTTTTTGTTATTAGTTGTAAGATAACCCGTAAAAAGATAAAACTATAAATAATCTAAAACTCATATTTTATTATCAGAACCAATATTTTTAACAGTATTAGTAAAGTAGTTATTAAATATAGTAGCAATTACATCTGGACGAGTGAGAGATTTGTTGTCCTTAATAGACTAACATTATAATTTTTGTTATTATATTTATTTGAAATGAGAAGCTTAGGTGTATTCCAAAATTCTTTACTGTTTCCATGACTCAATTCAATTCGTTTATTTCAACATTCATAATACAAAATTTTACTGAAAGCAAACGCATATAGAATGTTGAAAAGGAGGATGATTGAAGCATTGCTTATATAATGCACCCCCCTTAACATTAAAAACATTCATGACAAATTAAAAAATAAAAAGATGTGGAATAGTATTTTATCTTTTATGATGAAACAACACAAAATCCATATAAGTTTAATTATGAAATGATAATTATTGTAGCAATAACATATTATTGTGTATATTGTATAATATATGTTGTATTTGAACAATAAATAAAATTAAAGACATACCTCAGCATCGGTATCAGTCATATACAGAAATGAACATATTCTTAATTATGTGCTTACAAATATTGATTGGTTTAACATTGCGAACATTTTTATTTAATTAGTTCCATAATTTAACACCCATAATACTAATTGATATTCTTTCTTTTCGTCTTACCAAATTTTACATTAACATTTCGCTTTTTACTAAACCTGATACCATATGAATGTATTTCTTCTGTTGTTACGAACATTCTTTGTTGATTAATAGGTAACATGTTATGTTTTTGCTTTATATATTATAATCAAGGTTTTTAATTTTATAATATCAAAAACAATTTAATATCTAAAATTTTATAATATCTAAAATTTCCAAACACTTATATTGAACAAACAATGGATCTGCATGATCTAAATAACTAGCTTTGAAAATATTACGGATTGCTTTCTTTTGTAATAGCATCAAAGTATGTAATTGAGATCTCACTATTGTCACGTTTATTCTTTATGCAAGTATTCATGTTTATATTCCAGAGGTGGGTAACTAAATTTCGTTGATGTTTATAGTTATTCCAGTTTATTGCTGTTTTAAATTTGTCGTATTTACGATTAAACATATTTCTGACATTAATTGCACGTCTGAGTTCACCAGCTATATATGAAACCCTATGACCTTTGATAGTTTTTATTTTAACTAAACCATGTCCATTTACAACTTGCATGGTCAACTCATTCAATGTTTAATATGAATCAGATATTTCAACAACATGAAAAGGAATAATAGACAAATCGTATAAGAATGCTTATTGTCAAACGTTTTATACTTTCATACTATGACGATGAACGACCTCTGCCGAAGAAAATGTAATGTAGTTCAGATTTAATATATATATATATATATATATATATATATATATACCCACACACCCCCACACATACACCAGTGGTAACCATATGAAAATACAGTAGTACCCTTTGTATGGGTGCTCCCGTTTTAACGTCGTTTTTTATTGCGCCAATAATTTTAGGCATTGGTCGTTCGTGCATTATTGCCGATGATTATTTAATCTTTCGGTATGCCTCGTCTAGAATAAACTCCACAACATGATGTGTGCGCGTGCGTATTAAGGATTAGCGTGACGCAGGTCTACCAGTGCGGGTAGCAGGTACTCATCGAGTCTAGTCTGCCAGGGTGGGGCGAGGCGGGTATGATGTGGGTAGGCTGGGTGTGTTTAGCGTGAATTTTTGCGGGTTTATTAATGAAATCATACCCTAATCTTCGACATGTGCATGTAAAATCAAATTAAACTTTGTTCAGTTTCAGTTATAATGGTGTGTGTAACTTCATATAAAATTAGCACAATCTTCAAGTTTATTGATGAAATACTACGTTGTGCATAGTTACAGTGTATTAGTGAAATATATGTGGCGTCTGTACTAAATTATTTTCTTATTACGAGACGTTGGTCTGTATAACTGAAACAAATGGCTTAAATGTCAAAGAAGGGAATATACAAACAGATATTTAGTATTTGTACTTATCAGATCGACTTCAAATATACTCGGTGACTACTATTTGGTTTTATTCTTCATTCACTACATACTATTAAAATTCTTAATCGTGGTGAAACATAATTATTTAAAACACGGTATTTTCTCTCGCCATTATTTTTAATGGCAATCATAGAGAGATGGCGCGACAACCTTATTTGTTTACAAGTTTTAATCTCTTGTAGATATCAACAACAAACACTTAAAACCAAAAATAATTATATTTTCTAATATTATTTATATTTATTCATTTCTATTCAGCTTCCAAAGGGAGAGGAGAGAGAGAGAGAGAGAGAGAGAGAGAGAGAGAGAGAGAGAGAGAGATGGAGAGAGAGAGAGAGAGAGAGAGAGAGAGAGAGAGAGAAATACAATAATACATAAGCAAGGGAGATGTATCTATAAAAGAATACAAATATATTGAGGATTTGTTTATAAGTACATCACTAGTTATTGGTATTGACTACATGTTAAAAAGGCACCAGTATGATATTTATCACATTAGGATCACTATAATATAAACATTGTCAAACACTCTCCTGTAGTCCATCACTTGTGTACCAACAATATTTCATCTCCGAGTGACACGTGTTTGAGTAGTGTTTATCTCAAATATATCTTATGAACGGAATGTTATTCGGACCACAAATATTTAGAAGACATCAACATAGCCAGCTGTCATTTGATTTGTTGCCTGGATGTTCAGTTTGTGGAGATATCATGTTCTGGTTTTAGAAGTGTTTTTAAAGAAATATCGTATGAGGTTCAGCTGTGCTTTGTCACGTATATATATATATATATATATATATATATATATATATATATATATATATATATATAATTCAATTCAATAACTTTATTCTAGACTCAACAGTGCACATATGCAGAGTACATGTGGATCTGAGGTCCATATGGGCGCATCAGACATACACTCTACAATATAGATTTTCACTTGCTGCATTATTTATTTTATAATTGATTCCGTCACGAATTCATATACAACAGTTTGATCCAGTATTTGTGTATCCTAGACTTAAGTCTCAAACTGGTAGCCGGTATATCCTTTATCATACAGTTAACAGAACTATGAAGTCTACACAGAAATCTATACACCATGTGTCCAATCACAGATTGACATGATTTTACATCAAACAGAGTGCACAAGAAACTAGTACTTTCATGTTTGATTACATCAAGAAACATTTTAAAAGTATTATGATATGTAATATGTAATCTATTTAAGGTGGATTTCTCGTAATTCCATCAAAGTTCCACCGTATACATGTGTGAACAATATGAACAAAAATTTGATTTTCTCCTCTAAATAGCGCACATTAAATTCTCCCAATATAATATTCCCTTGGACATACATTGTTCTAGGTTGCCTATTAATATCATTATCATCTGATAGATCATCTGTAATATAGTGACCAGGATATTTATAGGTAACAACAGCATATACATTGATATTATACACATTACAACAAATATAGTAATTTCAAACAGATCAATCCCTTTTAGCGTAAATCCAGGAAGAGAGCATATTTTTTAAATGGTAGATCTGAATTTCATAACAACATTTTCATTCGAATTATATTTTACATCGTGTCTAGTTCCAAAATTGTTCACATTCATGCAATAACTGACATAGTCCTGTTGATGATGGTGACATCTAGACCATACGGAAATAATGTCAACCTTGTTTAACACCAGATGTTACTTTAAATGTATTCGAATGTCTGTTTTTTTACCAGAAAGTCAGTATTCGTAATCTGTATAATCCCCTGCCATTGAGTACATATCATATATATATATATATATATATATATATATATATATATATATATATCACAGAAGAGTGTTTGACATTTTAGGTGATCCATCAATTCCTGCTCTGATTCCCTATTTCATCTGTTGGACATGATACCGTGCGTGATACAGCTGGATTCGTTGATCATCAATCTGAGCTAATCGTCTCAGCAACCCCTCTATGACCATCTCTCCTAGACAGATAAATCGACTGAACACTTGACGTTTGTTTCACTTTAAATAACGATATACTGTAAGTTCTTGTCGGTTTTCTTCTTCTTCGTTTCTTGGTAATGTCGATGTCACATCTCTATCATGCTTTCCAAGTAGCACCTGATATGTCTACTCTGAGACGCCTGTATTTCAGTGTTGGCATGTCCAGAAATTTGAATTGCTCCTCGTATAGGTCGGATCGCGTAAACCTGGTACCATGCTGGAGGCAGTCGCGGGACATTCCCAATCGGCTTGAAATCCCCTACGCAATAGTCACAGTACTAGCCATATCAAATATATCATTATCTACACAAAGGAATAATCCTCTTATAATCCCTAATCATCATCCTATATACTTTATCGGCCTTATCCATAATGTGCATCTTGGGATTTTAGTTTATCATTCACTATCACGCAGATATATTTATCTTTTATCGCCGTCTCTACTTTGTGTTGGTTTCCATGCATGCTTAATGGGTTGTAGTAGTTGTCCTTTCTATATAGACCTTTAAAATGGTGGTGTTCCGATAATGCAGTGGGTAGAGTACCGCGCTGCAAACATCCAGCTCAAAGTTTGAATCCGAATCGCGCCTCCACTTGTGTTTATGGTATGTTTGCCTACAGAGTCGGCTTTCAACATCTACTTCTTAGATCACTTCTGTATGGCATTTAAGTCTTCTTATTTATTGTCTTATCTGTCCGTAAATTGTCGATATTGTTAAAAAAAACCGGATGAACACTAGGCTTAATTATGTGCATGTTCAGGTCATTTATCGATGCAAATCAATATGGACCATTCTAGAAATGTCCAAGTAGATTTATTAGGGGTAACGTTAGGTGATGATTGCAATGGCCAAATTCGAGGTCATATGAACGCGCAGAAGACAAGAATTTGACAAACATTGCCAAGTAAGATTCACATTGCACATAAACCCCGTGCCCCTGAACCAGCATGCATGCAACAAACGGGGTTGTATACCATATAAGGAGTTGCCCCAGATGTTTGAAACATGTTTCTAATGTAAGATAGACCATTAAAACATGGATAAAGAAACTATTTATGCTTATTTAGGAAATACATGAAAATGAAATAGTCAAACATTTTAATATAAAAATAAACATTAATGTTCTACTCATTTCATTTTACTCTAATTTTCGTGTGTTATTGAGTAAATCATAAGCTTTTAGAAAAACACAATTTCAATTCTATTGCAATTAATTAGTGGTGGGTCAAATCATAATTTCACTGGAATAATTTGTCAGACTCACCGTGAGCACAATATGGCTATAATAAATAAACATCTCACAATTAATTTCAGCCTACATATATTAACCATCTTTTGGTGATACAATACATTTCCAGCTCGCTTTTCTAATAAAATTATAGATTTTATTTGATTATAAAATTAGATACAAGACTGTTTATATATGCCCTCTGGTATGACCCAATATGATACGTACTCGTTTGGATACGATACGACTTGATACGACTTAACATCGGTTATGAACGTTCAATGTTGACGAGTAGGTAGGACACGATTAAGGAAGCAGAGTCTAGAGGGGTCTAAATATTACTGAAAATAAACTGCTAATGATCAAATGACAGCTATCGTTTGATGTATAGGTCTAACTGACGTACGTATGATTGCAACTTTTCTTTGGTATGTAATGAACGCGGCAAATTATGTTGTAATCACTCTTATGTTTGTGTTTGCAGTTTAGATCTATAATAATTAGATCGAGATCTACAGTTCGTGAACAAGTCAAGACAGGAAAACTTTGCCGTGAATTGTGTGTTTGGCGTTCGCAATACGACTAACGATGACTCTTTTGTCAGATATGTTGTTCCGTCTTGCGGACTCCATAAAACATGGCGACAGAAAGACAGCCGTTGGTGTTGTAGAAAGACTCGTCAAATTAAGACTCGAACTATGTATTACAGAATCTGAAAATCATATTAATAACGGCATACGGTATGTAGATCTAGAGCTAGATTACAGACTCTATATAACTATTACTATCTCATTAGTCCACCATACACCAGACATGTGTTCTGTTCGATTTTTGTCAATTCCAAATCAAGCAAATCCGAAGCATGTTCATAACCGTGGACGGTGAAGTCATTGTTCATTTACTATTGAATTTATTGCATTGCACCATCATCGTCGGCTTCTCAAATCTGGAATCACTGAGGTGAAATTGTTCCGATTTGAATTAAGACCTTTCCAGCCACCCTAAAAAGCCTTTCTACAGTAAAAGGTGCAAAGGAAGTTGGGATGGTCAGATATTTTGATGTTAACTGTGAGAGAATGGACATCTCACTATCAGTATCTGTTCTCAATCCAAAAGTCTAATGATTTCACATCTTCAGGTAGAATTGACTGTGATAGATAGTGAGCAGATCATGTACGATTACATCAAAAAAGGCAATTATGGAATAACAGTAGATTACTATATACTCAAAGATGGACACGATCAATTCAAAATTTCAGAGTTGGAAATGACCACCATTCCCGGAATTGAGTTGATGCCATGACTGCCAACGTGACTATGATATGAGTATCTTGCTAACTCATTTCAGTAATTGTCCATCATTTAAATATGTGTCCAACATTTTGGATTTGTAAAAATTGGTGATTTACCCTTGGATGCAAATTTGATTAGCTCAACTAATTGTTTGACCATTATGGTAAAGGCTGTGATTTGTATAAGACTATGGAGAAATGTGAAGGGAAGTATAGATTATGTTTCAACGGATTTTGTTGCTTTATATTTATGGTTACCTATAGGAAAAAAATAATGCCTTACGAGCTTTTGTTATATCTACAGCGTGTTTTCTATGTAGTGTAGATAAAGATACTGGCAGTGAGTGTGTTTATTCAATTAAAATTTAGTTGGAGTCCCTAATTTAATTTAAATGTCAGTCAGTAAGGTGAGAATTCATCCACCCTGAACATAGACTAATTATATACGTATATACTCGCATATAAGTCACACTTTATACTCCAAAATCGAGTGTCTTTTATATGGGTAATACTAAAAGGGAAGGTGATATTTTATCATAATTTAGAGGGAAATAGAATAATATTGTTTTTCAACCATTATAATGAATATTTGGACAATAACCAATTTATTAGGTGTGTTTTCTTTCAAAGCCAAACTTAATCGTGATAACCGTCATGATTATTTAATCCGATGGTCTAATCAGTGATGTTATCACAAACTGTGACAAAGACGTGTCTTTACTAACAAAATATGTGTGTGTAATTGAATGATACGGTAAATGAAGCTACACAAAGAATGACCATAGAAGCCACATCAAAGGAAAATGATTACAGCAAACAATGTGTTAATTACTTCTAAAGCTGGCACATGGGAACTACTAATAAACTACTTCAAAAGGCATTACGGAAATGAACGCACAGCAGCAGGCAACCTGAAGCGGACGTCCTTACCTATCATCACACAGTAGGTGAAAACGGCCTCGGATTAAATCGACCCCATCATCATTACCAAATCGTTCAAGAATGCTCTATCAGCAATGATTTAGAATTTTAGATGACATTGAAGATGACATATTGTGGGCTGAACAGTACAACAAATCTGACGAAGAAGGCGACGACATGTATGATGACACATGAACAGATACAACCGATATTCAGTGATGATAGTGAATGTTTTGGTTTGGAATCAATGCTACTGATTTTAGTGCATCTTTTACACAGGTTCGTCTCCAGGGGTTTTTTTGGTCCTAAAGACAGGTGTGTCTTATACACTAGTGTGACTTATATGCGAGTTATGCGAATCCCCCCAAAAATGGAAAACATATAAATGTACGAGCATGATTCCATATGTGCGACTGTGTATGCAATTTCCTGGTGCGAATTGGACTGTTGAATCCATACTTTTATGACCTGGGTCATAAATGTGTGGATTTAACCATCCGATTCAAGTGTCCAGACAGGCTTTCCCAACAAAAATAGGTCAGAAGGTGAGAGGGGTGTCCGAAATACATGGATACTACAATGTCACGTACAGTACTGCAATGCCACATTATGCATATGGAATCTTGGTTAAAAATCTGTAGAGATTCCATATGTGCCATATGAATCCAACAAAAAAGGAAAACATGTAAACATATGAGCGTGATTCTATATATGCAACAAAATGGACAGTTGAATCCAGAATTTTACAACTTGGTCTTAAAATTGTGGATTCAACAGTCCGATTCAAGTGTCCAAGTAGGCTATCCAAAAAATAAATAGGTAAGAAGGTGAGGGGGGTGTCTGAAACACATGGATACTGCATTGTTGCATACCCTACCACAATGTCTCATTCGGATTTGCATCCAGTGTATATGGAATCTCAGCTTTTAACATGTAGCTGGCACTCACAGGCAGCTTTGCATTGCGTATTATAACTATAAGTGTAGGTACGCAGCAAGAAAAAAATATTGTTTTAATTGGGTTGCTCATTAGGCATGCATACATGTTTGGCGAATTTTCATCTCAAATAGGCCCTAGCCCTGCACGAAAATATACTTGCCCCGATTGTCCAGGCAACTGATTTTTCAGGCCCTGCCTTCTATTTGTTCTAGCTTTTATTGCATTTTAGCTTTAAAAGGAAATTAATCACTCCTACTCATACCACTTTAATCTTAACAAAGAACCATACAATCCAATACAAAAATGTTTCATCTCTTTATCACGGGCCCATTTAGCCCACCTTATGCACAAAAGTGGCCATCTTCATATCTTTATCAGATAACTAAAAAGATATTGTTTTGTATGTCGGATAAGAACAAAGAATGGTAATCAGTAACAGAAAATATTAATTTCTTCACTGCTTTCGCTTTGTTGTTGTGTTCAATATTAATTATGCTCATCACATTTTTGTTTCTGTTATCTGCTATTTAGTGCAAAAGTTCACATTGAAGACCGAGACACAGATGGCGGTTTTGTAAGCATGTCCGTACTTCCCTCGATGCAGGTCAGACTTTTGAAAGAGAAGGTGAGGAAGTCTTCTTGGTGGACTGTGGCAATGGCTCCATTGAAAGCTCACTTACATGGAAACTTATCCATTTTCATATAAACCGTTTTAAACACGACTCATACTTGTGTGTTAGCGAACCACCCACTGTGTGTTTAAGATTCAGAATTGATCTGATGTGTGGTGCGTATTGTGAGAAGGATCTCAAAGGCAGCTGTACTAAGTGACCCCTTTTGACGATGAGTCCCTGATCCAAATTACCAAATGTGGAGGACAACCATACATTAAGTTTAATGGTGAAAATCTCTAGTTAACCATCAGCCTTATTTGTGTCTCTGGTCAAGTCATATTGTGTATTTAGCATGGGAGCCTACACTTTGTGGAATTGATTCTTAGTAGAGATTCGAAGTCTGTCATCCCTTGAAAAGTGTAAAAAATTTCTAAAACTCCACACACTCCAGGTTATTGTTAATGTTATCAGTAAATACAAAAAATTATTAAACATTCTACTGTTTTTTAATTGCATCATATTTGGGGCACTACCATACAGTGCATCTTAATCTTATGGCCACTGTTAGTAAGGACTCTTCATAAATCTCTGTGTTAATAGTATTTTATGTAACACTGTTATAGCCATAACTATCCTAATTGAGGTGGTTTATGTTGCAGGTATATATGTCACTTGGTTTTCCACCAGAAGTACAACAGTGGATTATAGGAAACCGTTTGGCAGCTGACAGTAACCTACTTTGTGACCTGGTTGATGTAACAGATGGTGTATCCCTCTGTTTATATCTGACCACAGCAAGAGCAGCTGGACTGAGCAGGAAAGGGTTTGGTGATGGCTCTCATGAACGATTAATGAAGCGTACGTAGAACACATTTCATGCATTTAGATCAGTTAAAGGGACAGTTCACCGTCTTAAATATGTAATACTTAGAACAGTAACCTAAAATTCCACCAAAACAATCACAAAATATACCTGATATCATAGATATAGGGAAATAATCTAAATTACTGGAGGGCCGCCATTATGGCTGCACCGGAAGCCAGATTTGAAGATGGGAAGGAGAAAACTCAAATGCTTTGACGTCACATGAGCACTATCTAGACTGATGTGGATTATAGTTACTTTTGAGCGTTAATATCTCAGCCATTTTTAATCATCTTCCTCTTCTAAGGTTCCTTCTGGCTCAAAATGATATGGTTGTATGTCATTCGTGACGTAAATTTAACAAGATAATTGCATTTTGTTCTACAACAATTCTTTGCTCACACTTGTTTACATGCTTTTGTGCGGGCTCTACAGACTGCTTGGTTCGAGTGATGTCAGCATTCAGGAGCTTCTGGTCTATGTCTAGCTTCAAAATGGGGTGCCCGCATGCCATTAAAAGTTAATTAATCAGCACTTTGAACTGGATTATTTAAGGTGTGGGTGATTGTTTACACATTTTGACATCATTTATGATATTTGTAAGCATAGCTATATTACTCCTGAAAATTTGAAATGAAAGTGGTCTATCCCTTTAAGTATTAGGAGAAAAGAGACCCCCACCAATTTTCCATAATGAGAGGCATTATGTAGATTTGGGGGCAGGGGTAAGCATAAAGAGCATGTATCTTCTGGAAAAGGGGATACGAGGCAATACTTATGGAAGAATATGTTTTAATGAAATACTGTATTTAATTTGGGTACATAAATTAATAACAACAATCATATTATTGTTGGTCTTTGACATGAGCATTTTTTTGATGATCCATTCATTTCTGTGGAATCAAATAAATTCCAGTACGTACTATGCTATAGAAAGCTAAATTATTTGACAAGGTACACATATCACTCTACTCTCCATCAATATATTTACATATATTTCTATATACCTATGTTAAATATGCTTTGTGCTGAGAATTACATATATTAGACAAATGATCTCTATATGGTAATGTGCCTCTGTGGTCTAACTGGTAGTGCGTTGGATCGCTACCACCTGAGTTTGAATCTCGGCGTGGGCATATCTGAAGGGTGTTTCATCATTGACTTTAGGTACATTTTTTTTGGTACTGAACCCTTCTGGCTTAAGGAACTGTACAGTCTAGATTTAGTGTCAACATCATGGGGAGCATATTGATTCTAACTGATATACATACCATCCGCAGCTAGCATTAAATATCATATTGATATAGTGCCATTATCATTATTATTAACATAATATATAGTTGATAGACATGTCTATAAGTTGCATGGCTACATTTTAGATGCTATTATGTTTTCACCCATAGATAATTTATTTACTATTCTTAAACCTTGCTTAATAGTTCAAATCTAAAAACAGCTATTGATGCTATGTATATTGTATGTTGTTACCTGTACTCTTATATTGCATATTGTACTCTTACAACCATTGGGTCAATTCCAAATTTTTCTATTCTAATTCCATTTTTTACTGACTCTTTTTTTTATCTACTACTTTTTACCACGAGTAGGTACTCTGAGTACCTACTTGGAATTGGAATGCCTACTCCGATTAGTTTATATTCAAAGTAGGATTGTCATGGAAGAAACATTTCTGAATTAAAAAATTAAATGGTAAATTAATTTGTGTATTGAATTTGTTTTTTTTTGTAGGAAATTCCAATTCCTAATTTATCAATTCCAATTCTATTTTTTTTTAAATAATCAATTTCGGAATTGAATTGACCCCATGTCTGCTTACAATATTCAGGAGGTTAGAGCATGTCAATTCTAAAACACAATCTGGCAACACTTATTAAATTTTAAAACTTTATTCCATTTAAATCCTTGTTTTAGTCTTGTCATTTAAGAATGTGGTCTTTTGTTTCATCCAGGAGGGATTCATGGGCTGAATCCATACTTAGAAGAAGCAGCTTGTAAAAACAGTGTGTCGCAAAAGACAGCTAGAAAGTCAGGAAGACCCTTACCTGAAGTGCCACAGTCAAATCCAGATGTAGAAACAAAGCTTTTATCATCCCCAAGTGGGGTTCATCATTTGCAGCCCTGCACTGTGGAAACACTACGTAGAAACACAGCATTACCCAAAGTGCCACATTCAATTCCAGAGATTGAAACAGAGCTTTTATCATCTCCAGTTAACAGACCAAAACAAGTATTTCAGCCAAAGCGACCCTCATCTGCATCGCTGAGAACATCAGTTCCAGTAACCCACCAGTTACTGGCAAGTCCCAATCAAGATCCTAAATATAACAGTAGTCAGGGATGTGATAGGTGTATTGAGCAAGTGTCAAGTACTACAAAAGTAATGATGTCATCTCAGAAAAGAAATGACATGGTCAGTCAGTTTGATCTTTGCTATTTTCTCAATACTAATAATATTAATAATAAAGTACAAAAGTTTATAGATGGTGTAGTAGATGGTATTCTATGAATGTGACAGAATTATACCCCCACTATAGTAAATACATTATCGTTTCCAGTGAAACATGTTTAAAATGTCTTTTCCACATTTGGAATTCTTCATTGTTTCATTTCATGTATCAGCCACCGAAGTTGTCCACTACAGGCACTGGTACAGCACAAAACAAGCAACAGATTAATAAGGTTTGTTGAGTGTATTCAACACTTCACATGATATTCCTCTGGTAAGACCCCAAAGTCACATGAACAGTAAAGTCAATGTGAAGTTTTTTGGGAACATTGGATCACTAATGGATTTGTGTGTGTCTCATAAATCTTTTGTGGCTGGACTACAGATATGGCGAGGACAAAGGCAGTGGTTTATTATGGAGCTATATACAATAAATCTAGTATCATCCGTATATTTATTTGGAGTGCCACAGACCCCTACCATCTGAGTTGAAATCTTGGCATGGTTAGGTCTGAAGGATGTTTCATCTTTCACTTTGCATCATCGACTCAACTGATTTAGCCTACCGTGTGTACTGAATTTGCTATAAGACATCAGTCTTCACAATTCTTCCTGCTCGTTTGAGCAGTTAAAAGATTTAATTCTATCAGAATCAAATAAAAAACTAGTCTCCGTGCTGATTTTGAGTTAAACATTTTACACAGTATCGTTAATCTGTCGGCCGACCACAGGTTGAGCTTGTGATCTTATTAGTGGTAATATTTATGTTTTACAGATGGGACCATGGGCTTGCACGAAGTGCACATTTGCCGAAAATACACCATCCCAGGAAACCTGTTCACTCTGTGATATGCCTAGAAACTATGTCAATGCCAGCTGAGATCAGCCATAAGTTGTGCATTGCGTACCATTGAATACGGCTTGTACCATGATTGATGAGGAATCGTGCATGGATGGGCCTGGATCAGAAACAGACCTATGCAAGAACACCTGAGGTGGTGGAACTGGCTGACCAAAACTCTAAGCTTCCATGTGATGGTTGCATTTCAGTTGTCATCGTGTAGATATAGTTTGTACGAGAACAGTGTTATTCTTACTGATATGATGCCATGGTTTTCACATATAGAGTCTGTTCTAACTTGAATGATACACATGAATAGAGTTTTTCAAAAGCATGTGTTCTATTGCAATGCCAGCATCATATTGATGTTAAGACTAGATATACTATGTATCATATCCTAATACATTAACTAGGCATTTCATTTATCCTGCAGTGTATTTTAGTCAGAAAATATACCCGTGAATGTATTTTTTCAACCACCGAGTGGATGCTATGATTTAGTGCTGTAATCCAAATCTCAAGCGTATATATACATTGGCACTTGGATAGGTGTGTTTGTGTATTTTATTATGTGTAATGTTCATTATCCAGAATTATTATTATCCACGAATGAGAATCATCAGTGTGGTCATATCTGACAGGAGATGTAACATTTTGTAATTTCTCCGGTTATAATTTGAAAATATTATTGGGAGAATAATCCTGATGTTTGACATTTAGCGATTAATGCTTCTAAATGTTAAAAATAAATTTGCTAAAACTGGAGATAATCCCAGTATAAATCAGCCATCTAGTATTGATATTAAAGTTTGTAATTTACCTCTACATTCATATTTGTCTAATTAATGGCTATGGAGATGTTATAAATAATATTAATTTATTGTAGATTATTTGTGTATTTTCGTATTGGATAGTGAGTGACCTTAATATTTATCTCCTAAAAGAAAACCTTTGTTTTGACATTCAGTTTGATAAAAAAAGGTTGTTTGAAACGAGGTCAGTTTTCTTAAGACTTTGGATGCGTTTTTTTATCTGTATAGTGCATGGTTTACTTGTATGCCTGGTAAAATGTTTGGATGCTTATCCGAGATGAGAATGACGTGGTATTTGTTAGTGGTGTAACACTGAATAAAAGACAATAGTAAGGTAATTAGATATTTCCAATGTCATTATTTGATAGGATGGGATAAATATGGATAGGTGTACAATAAATACGAGCTACAAACATTGTTTCCTCATAACACTACACTACAGCCATCTTAGACATTACATAATTACAAGACAATTATTAAAAGCAATCAAACAAACAAGTCCTGCTGAAGAAGACAAGATGAAGCTATTTCATCAGTACAACTAAATTATTTAATTGGTCGATTCAGTAATAATCCCAATATAGAGCAGGAAATTTACAATGCTTCTCTTTTGGGTGCATCACACATGATCGTGTCTTAAAATATCAAAGTCTCATGTAAATGATCAAATCGATTGCAGTTTGCTCATGTCTTAATTTGTTCTTTGTTTGATGTTATATATTGAAAGTTTCAGTTGGAAGCATTTATCAATCATCTTTTTAATATACATTAAATATAAAGTAAAAACAGCTACCTTTATTGTGATTTATAGCCATTTAATCCACGTTCTGTAGAATCTTTTAAAATATTTTAGAATCTTGGCTCTGTATAGGTTGTTTACTTGCAATTGATATAGTTAATCCAGTTCATATCAAACCCCTGATCTGGAAGTTTGCAATGCTTGTAAAAACACTCGAGCTACCAAAGAACCCTATAACTGGGTAACTGTTAGATATTACATCCCTGTGTGGAAACCCCAACCCCCGATTTGCTCTCGTCTTAAATTATAGATATAAACTGAATTACAGAAACTAATATAAATAGTTGCATCACCAGAATAAAATACTGGCCATAAACTGGATTGCAGTAGTTTGTAGAGTTGCTCTGTCTGTTTACATTTGCTAGTGCATCTGCTAACCAATGGTTCACTGAATCTCATGATATAATCTTTGTATAATGAATCTTTTTGTGTGGTTATAATAATGTACTGTGTACAGTGTGTATTTCCATATTTAACTATTCAGGTGATACTTATTACCATAATTGGTTAATTTTGAGAGATACTGTATACATACATTTCCAGGCACAACCACAGTGTGTCTCGGATTATCCCCCACTTTTTTATTTGGAAAATAAGATGTTAAGTGGAAAATGGCCACACGACATCATAATTTACATGAAATAACACAAATATGTAGAGCTGATGTACATCTTCCAAACATGTATGTGTGTGTGTAAACATATTTAACAAATGCACATATTCCATTAACATGCAATTTTTTTCTAATTTGCAGGAAATAGACACAAGTTATAACAATATAAGATTTTTCAGATTTAAAGAAATGTACACAATAACAGTCAGTTTTATTTTCAATGCACCTTTCCACAACATCACAATAATCAATATTTGACCAGTATATGTACAATTGTTCCAAGTCCTTTCCAATACTTCAGAAATTTACGCACGCGTACCAGATCCTTAATATCCAAATCGAGGTTGCTAAATTCTCAGTGCATCCACATAAATTGTTGAACAGACGAGCAGGAGTAGTACTGGATTTACTGGTTAAGTGTGAGTTATGATTCCATAACTCCTTGCAGCTACATTTATAATCATGAAGGAATCCAGAAGTGATGGAGATATGGAGAAGTTGATGCTCTGGAGAAAGCCATTTGAGAGTCTGTAACTGTAAGTCTCAGTTATTGGCTTTATACAGTAACAGTACAAGAGATATCAGACTGTGTCTGAAAGATCACCGAGAAAGGCTTAATGAAAATATCCTGTCACAACATCCGGCTCCAGTGACAGAATTCCAAATTTATTGCTGCAACATTGTATTGTGTAGTGTTAAGTATCTCTGGGCTGGCATTCCATCAACCTGTGTACCATATGGTGGGGCATACACTACTACAAGTCTGTTCTTGGCCCAACACCGAGTGGTATGGCCTTCATTTCTGTCCTCATGCACAAGAACTCGCCCAACACAGTCATCATTATCACACTGATCACTGTTATGAGCCACCATGACAACATGCTTGGGAACCAGCCATTAAATATCCAGCATATCACTAAGTGTACTAAATGAGCTGTCACTGAAAAGTCCCAGCATAGCTTAGTCCTCTGTACAACAAACCACAGCCCTGCAGACCTGAAGTGCAGAGAAGAAACAATAATTATTAAAATGACACAGAGTAAATGCCAGTTACCTGGTAAGTCCACAGATTATGGACGAACTAAGAGAACAATACATTTGTGAAAATTTAAATCCAACAATGCTACATTATATCAAACAATAATTTACTCTGTATTTTCCCTCCCCCCCACTATTTCTATCATTGGAAGAAGTTTATATTATTGTCACAGCTTATCAATAAGTGGACTCTGTGAATGAGTGGTGTGAATACAAGACTTAATTTATATTGATGCAATTTCTGATCAGATTGCATCTAAAGCCTTCAACTAAAGAATAGTCATCTTTAAACCCAAAACATCCCTAAAGAAATATTTAAGTAAGTAAAGAAGTATTTTGTTTAGCCTTGGTGCTGGTCAGACAAACATATGACTGTTGAGTCAGACTCGAACACACGACCGGTCAGTTTGCAGTACAACGATCTAACCTTTGTGTTACTGGAATACCCCAAAATATGTCCACAGTTTTCCCTTATAAAATAACACGTGAACATTCCTTTAGATTATTTCATAGCTCCCAACCAAAATGGTTATTTAAAAAGTAGGAATTTCTAAACTCAAAAGTAGGACACTGGACAAAAGCTGGCATTATTTGAATAAAATGTTAAATGTTTTCTTGTGTACAGCTACATTACCTGCTTTCATGAACATGTCCCTTCTGAAAGTGTGTGAACTCCCCCGAAAAACAGGTTAGCTGACATAATTATTACATGTACTGATGCAGATACAAACACAGGGTTTCCCCTGCTACACAATGACCACTTTGGTGATTTTCTACACCGCCTCGGCGCAAATATGCCAAACTTGCTATATTGGTGCCACAAAATATTTATTTCACATTTCATCGCAGCAAGCTGTATTAAAATGATGCCACAGAATCACTTACGTTTCTGCAACATCACGCATTTAACAATGATGTACATTAAGCTAAGATTACATATACGTGATACGCGGATATGGCAAAAATGTAAAAGCATTTAAATGTATGAGAGTGCTTCCATATATCCAGATGCTGCATACAGTTCCACTGGAGTTGCGTGGGTTTTGGTCGCCCTGTGCGGTAGCCAAATTTTGCACCCTCTTCCAGACCCTTAACAGCAGCAAACACATATAAAAGATTTACATACTGGGGGGGGGTCTACGAATAGCGGCAACTTTTAAATTAATCCATTTGCCACCCCACACACACCACTGTACACGATTTGTCCTGCAGCTGTGTATTAATGCAGCAAAGTGAATACATGTAGCGATTCGTATCTCAACTTCGTTAAAAAAAACAGATGGGGGAATCCAGAATATGACGTTAGGGACAGGTGTTTCCCGAATAATTTGGCTGGATTTTAGATTCTCTGGTCAACCTGAAGTATTGCTGGAATTTCTCCCCATCAAATTGTAGTTCCTTGACCAGATTATGGTATGCTCCTTGTTGAAGCCAGTTCCTGTTTATCTCATGCACCCACCTGTGGTGTTTTCTTTGCTTATTACGTTTTTTTTTTAAATTGGATTAATCTATATGCAGTAGCAATCAGTAACAAGTTATGATTCTCCATTTCCAACAGAGAAAGCTGCAGTTTTGGACTGATTAGCGATGTTCTTGGCATGAAAACTTTGGCATATTCCTGAATATGCATTCTAAGGATGTAACAACCGGATATTGTTTTACTAATAATTTAATAGGTATTTATAATGTGTAAATCTATTTGGGGAGTAACTGACACATATACTGCATATACTCGTGTATAAGTCACACTTTTTATACTCTGAAATCGATGCCAAAATTGAGTGCGTCTTATACATGGGTTATACTAAAAGGGAAGGTATTATTTTACCATAATTTAGGGGGAAATACAATATTATTATAAGATTAATAATGAAAATGTGAACAATAAACAAATTTATTAAGTGTATTTTCTGTTGTATTTCAAAGCCAAACTTAATCATGATAACCGTCATGATTATTTAATCTGATGGTTTAATCAGTGACGTTATCACAAACTGTGACAAAGAGGTGTCTTTACTAACGAAATATGAGTGTGTGTAATTGAACAGAATGGTAAATGAAGCCACACAAAGAATGACCATAGAAGCCACATCAAGGGAAAACGATTAATTACTTCCAAAGCTGGCACACTACTAATAAACTACTTCAAAAGGCATTACGGAAATGAACACACAGCAGCAGGCAACCTGAAGCAGCCATCGTTACCTATCATCACATAGCGGGTGAAAACGGCCTGGAATTAAATAAACCCCGCCATCATTACCAAATCGTTCAAGAAGTGCTCTATCGGCAATGATTTAGAATTTTAGATGGCATGGAAGATGACGTATTGTGGGCCGACTCTGCCAAAGAAGGCGAGGACATGTATGATGACACATGAACAGATACAGCAAAGTGCAGTAAGGAGAGTGATGATGATGAGTTTTTTGGGTTTTGAATCAATATTGCTGATATTTGTGTGTCTTATACACGGGTTCGATTCCAGGAGGGTTTATTGGTCCTAAAAGCAGGTTATTTTTTTGCTATCCATTATGTATATCTATTGTCTTGTCATGTTCTCAGCAAAAAAGACTGACACATACGGAATTGATGGATCGACATTCGATAATGGCTCGACAATTAGAAGATGGTAAAAAGTAGGAGATCTAACCCAAAAGTAGGAGATCTAACCCAAAAGTAGGAGGTTCCTGCTAAAAAAGTAGGAGGTCTGGGACCTATGTTATTTCCAAAGAACAAAGAAATGAAACAGTGATGAACCAAGAGCTGAATGTAAATGTTGTTGCTACACGGCCGCTTTGAAACATCTGGCAGGCTAAATGACCCAAGCCAATCCCAAAATTACTAAGATGAAAAATCCTCCGCATACAGAGTCAGACCACGACTGAACTGAAGAAAACACTGAACTAATGTACTTCTGTTGCTTGACTTACCCTGTTAAAGCGTTACAGAAATAGGCCACCATAAGAAACCGTCCCTGGACATCTGTTAACTGTGTTGCCTGCAAATTGTGAATCATAAACTGAAATAATACAAAGGGACAGAGGCACATCTCTAAACAACAAACTAATGAGGAAGATCAGTTGATAGATAGACAGAGACACATGCAAAATGCCCTTAATGGTTATCATTTGCAAACTGATACATATAATATTAAATATATACTATGAAAAGATATTACATGAGAGTGGTACAACATTAAAGTGTACTTGTCTATATAATAATACAATACAACAACATGCCACACATACACACACAGGCTGACACTCTTTATTTAAATGACACCACACCCAGCAGTCACTAAAACATTCAGAATATCACAAGAAAGTGGTAATACAAAATTATAATCTAAAACGTATTTTTTCAAATGGGCATTAACTAATATCTCTGATTTCCAACTTCATACTTCCTCAGATAAGTTTAACCAGAATCAAGGGCCTTTGTGTCAAAGGTTTAATTTTCTACACCACTGTTCCTAATTATATCAGTGTTGGAAATAAGAGCCGGCACTTCTTGACCCCGGCGTGGATCTTTCTATAGTTGCCGGCCTGGTGGTCCTTCTGATATTCAACCTATTCTACGTTTCGCACGGCAAATAAAATGGTAAAAATAATAAGAAACAATAATTCAATGAACAAACAACACGTTTTGGCTGCAAATGTAGGCGGAAGTGAACTGAATTCTCATCACGGGTGTGTGGAAGTCAATGGGTTTATATTTTACACGTGCTCTTGTTGACATATAAAGCACGATGGTGGTGATTGTCCAAATATTATGCCCCCTTGCCCCTGTACTCATATTTTTAGTCTAATAGATACAATGCCCTCAACTGTTTTCGTGCGGTTTCTGGCTACTACTATTCTCGTGCGACACCTAGGCTGGTAACTTTTTATCAGGGCTGACAACTTTCAGGACTTACCAAAACTTATGTCTGATGATGATTTTTGGAGAGAATTTCCAACACTGATTATATATGTGAATCATTTGAGTAGAAATAAATAATAAATAAATAGCATTTAAACATTTAGCCTTTGTCCTAGGATGTTGCCATGGGGACATCTGCCTAGAGAAACAAATTCCACAATGAGGCAGATTCTAACCCGCAACTTGGAGGTTTGCAGCATTACTCCTAGAAGAGTCTAACCACCGCACCTTTGGAATGTCCAGAAAATATGAGATAAAAGCTTAAAATAAATACACTGGACATTTCTTGAAGTAGATTTCTTGATCTGGTGATATGATATGTGTGATCACATGAAACTGAAAATGATTATAAACACATGAATTTGACCAATGGTTGTACATGTAAACAGAATTGGAATTGTTTGAATATTTAAGAAATATATATAATATATATTTGTTAAATATATTTAGTAATGAAATGCATCATGTGTGGCATGACTAAAGCCAGGTAAGGTCTATAAAATATATAGTTTAGAAACTCACTTCAGGTTGGGATCAGGGTTGCAAAAAAATCCTGATTATAAAAAAAAAATTGGATTTAAAAAAAAAAAAATCAGATTTTTTAGTTAAAAAAACCCCAAAAACATTCAACTATTTCTAACACACAATTAGTAGGACATGTTAAAATAACAATAAATATAACAGTAATAAAAATCAAATGAAACATAATAAAAATGCATTTTTTTGCAGTGATTTAAATGAGGATTATTTTTATTTAAAAAAAAACAACAACATTCAAACATTTCCTAACACACTGATTAGTATGATTTGTTAGAATAACAATAAATACATTAATTATAAAAATCAAATAAAACTTCATAAAAATCTAAATGTACGATTTTTCTGGTTGGGATGGGAATGAAACCACATATATATGTTTTGGCAGGACATAACATGGTAAATAATCAAACACCTTGTGTAATTGTGAAATTAATCGCTGATTATGATTATATTTACAATGATTACAACTACATTGATTACAATGATTACAACTACATTGCATCTGGATATGGCAATTATGATTACTCTAGATAATGTAATTGATTATAATTACCCCATGCCCGAGGAGTACCATTACTTATATTTTACATAAGTATAAGTTCTTTAAAATTTGAAAGTACATCAGTACGGGTACTTTGAAAAGCAATTATGATCACTCATCATGATTGTCAGTAATTACACTAGGAAAAGTAATCAAGATTTACCTGCAGATTTCTTAAATTATTAATAATCTGATTCAAAATGATCACACTACAGATTTGACAACAGTGTCATGATTTTTCAAATAATGATTAATATCTGAAAATACCAATATTTATAATTATATGCCTACAGATTAATGGCTTCCTGATGTAATTGCAAGCATGTTGATTTGAATCACAAATCAAGTGAATATTCTAATTTCTATAAAAAAGGACCAAATTAAATAATTAGCCATCAAGAGAAGCCACACAGGATGAAGTGTGACGAAGGATAAAGTTAATATAATTAAATAGTGATATAATGCCAGTTATCAAAGTGACTGTCAATCATACATAAATCTGTCCATGAAATGATAATTCAAGTGGTTTCACAATGATTTCTACTTTGATAGGACTATTAAATGGATGGACGGCATCAGATACTCATAAAGTACTTGAAAAAGTATTAGCAAATTATGATTACTTTCTGAAGTACTCAAGTATGAGTACTTTAATTGAAATAAGCAAATAGTAGACCAAGTATGTAATCAGCATATTCTGATTCAGATATGGAGTTTTTCCATGTTAAAAATAGTTTATTGAAACAGAACCAAGTTAAGGATGTGCTATACACACACTTTGTGGCTAAACATGCCAACAGAAAGCCCCTGTCTGCATAGAAAAATTTCAAGACAATCATCCAGCTGTACAAGTTAATTACCAAAAATAAATTTGTATGGGTGAAAAATTGATGAGACACCAGATAGATTTGCAAGTTCCAGAAAAGCTTTATTTATACTAATTCTGAAAAGGTTTTCCTGCAGGGAGGCTGCTAGACATCTCATTATGAAAAAGATCAAAATCAGGTTTGTTTAGAAATCTGTAAACTGGAAGGTCACAAATCTCATTTCCGGCTTTGAGTCTGAAAATTGGATTATTCACTCAACAGTTATATTTTATTCCCTTTTATATCTGCAATCATCCATTTCATTTATTGTTGTTCTTATATTGTTATATCACGTTACTTATATAATGTGATATTTCACAAAAACACAAAACTAAATCAAAATAAACAAAACTGATGGTCAATAATTAACCCTTTGCTTGCTTTATAGGTCGCCAACACTTTTTCACTACAACAGTGAAAACCTCGTATAATTACAAATGCAAGGTGTACTGTTTAATCATCGCCACAAATAAGTATTTTTCTAACACTTACCTCATAGCCAAACAACTGTTCCAGAGATCTGTTTGTACCTAATAAAACATCCAAGATGCACACCCAGGCACCAAGACTGACATAGAAGACACTCTGCATAGTCAAAATCTGGGCAATGATTAAGACAGGGTCCCATACTGAACTCCGAAACTGGCCAGCCATTGCACCGTTTTTATTACACTTAAATGATCACAATGAGTACTCCATCATTTGATTCCTGCAAAGGTAACAGATTAAACATTTCAAAAAGACATGGTATTAACTCATCAATAATTGCCTGTAAAATACTTATATGAGGTTCAAAGGTAATAAGAAAAGGTTTTGAATTTTGTAGATATTTATATTAAACTGAGAGTTTAGCGGTATTATCTTATATTTATGTTATTTCTTGTATTGTTCACTACAAAAGAAAAATAATCCAAATGGTTATGTCTTCATAATCTGAATCTTCTACACTGATGCCATATTGTGTGACATCATTTGACCCACACAAACTCTGACCATCTTTGACCCCTATTTGTAAACAATGTATTTGTTATGCCATTGTTAAATATGAAGGACATTTGGATCTATACATAGATTTTGTAGATCCAGTCAGAAGAAAAAAGTAGGTTAATGGAATAAGGAGGGGATTGGATGGATGAATGTTGCTTAACGATACATCGGCACAATTTAGGCCATTCAGTGTCCTAAGGAGGAGATTGGAAAAGTAAATAATCAAAATTGAGAGCAATTCGAGCTCAGACCATTTTGTAAACAAATTTATAATATATTTATGCATATGTTAAAATTAAAGTTAAAACATTTCAACCTTAGTGTGAATAAGCTATGTTGTTATATTTATTTTAGCTCCACCTCCTCATGTAATATTTATTGAAACAAAGTCACTCTATCATAAATAAAACTGAGTTATGAACAATCATGATTTTGGACCAGTGGACATATTCCATGTATTCAGACATTTTCAATTGCTGGCAGAGTAAACAAAAATAGCGAACCAGAAGGCAGGTAGCTTTGGGAAATTTGAACCCAGTTCAAAAACAACACAAAAAGTGTTACCTATTATTAATTTGATTTACTTTGTACACTAATGTAAATACATATAATAACACTAACATATATAGATACATTAAAGTACCAGGATAACACAAGAATGCAAAAATACTTATTTCCATTGTGGTCTTGAGTAAAAATTAAAGGCTGTTGTTACGTATCCGAGCATCAGAATCATGTTCGTTGGTGATAAAGGTCCGATGCGGAACAGTAAGCCAAGCATCGGAATATTTGTGTTTGTTGGTGATAAAGATCTGAGCATTCAACATCTGAACCATGCATCCAATATTATTATAAATCTGAGCAATTTCATGATCATTTTTAATTTTTCATCTGCTGGCATCAGTTTCAGTGACAGGAGCATAGTTGTAATTACTGCTACAAGCTTATAATAAAGATATTAGATTAAGTCTATTAATAGATATTATAATCAGATTAAAAAGAAAATCTGAGATTTAAAAATGATTTATTTTATGTTTCCCATAGCCAAGGAAATATTATTTTCTACAGGTATACTATTTATTCACTTTTTAAATTCTAAGTGGCGTTTTTCCAAATGCAGTACTTTTAGATTTTGTCAAATTCAAGGACTATCAAAAGCATCTTCTACTTTCAACCCAAATATAATTACTACATGCTCGACCGCCATATTTGAATGGAAGTAATAGCAAACGAGGAATAATTGGCACATGCGCATTGAGTGCTTGGACTTATAACACTGAGGTACAGGGTTCCAATGCTCGGATACGTAACCATTTCGAAAATTAAATGGTCAGTGCAGCAAGATTTTATTACAGTTATGTCAATACTTTATCTTTTAATAGAATCTAGCCAACTGGTCAAAAAGAACAGGATATGACAGATTTGGAGTTTAGTCACAGTAATGAATAAATACTAAAATAGGTCCAAATCACGCAAATTAGATGACGCCGTTACTAGGCGTTAGTTAATTAAAATAATTTTGACATTTTAAATGAAAGAAACTAGTTGGGTACTCAGTCTCAGTGTCTAACGATAATATCAGAACGAAATCAATTACGTGAATATTACCTGGCGTCGTCTTTGTATTGGCTGCTGAATCAAAACAGAGCCAACAGTGCCAGTGGGGCAGACTCTGACTCACTCAATAGAGTCTAGTCACTAGACTAGAGTCTGGATCTAAGTCTCTTACAATTACAGACTTACTCACTCGGTGACCAATTTTGAGTTTAGAATAAGAACTGGAACAGGCTCGACAGTGAGAGAATCTTAAATGTTGTTGAAATAATTCTAGACGTTTATGTGCTGTCGTATCAGATAGCACGCAGCCAGATGATATCAGCTGTAAATACACATAATTACTAAATATAGCTACCAAATTTCGTTTATCTTGACAGATGTCATAGTCGCCATTTACATCTCGTCGTGTTCTCGCGATGCCGCGTTGGCAGCGAAACAAACTTATACTCCGTCGTGCAGTTTTATGATTCATCATATTGCATTGGGAGCGAGCGCGCGCACGCACGCACGCACGCTGAAATTTGAATGCGTACATTTTCCTTATTTAAAATATTTTAAATAATAAGAATTGTGAATTATAAATTTTACGACAGTTTATATCCAAATGATAAACTAATGGGTTATATGTTGAAATGAAAAAAAACCTCAATTAATTGGTTATAGAGGAATGTTAACCGTATACGTCTGGGTTAGAAGTACACTGCTTCAGGTAGTCATAGCTACCTTGACACAAGCTGAAACGTCCACATTAAATTACAAGGTGTTCACTCTTATGTGTACAGCAAATAGGCCTACCCCACATTTGATATTAACAGTGTTTTCTCTCTTCTAGTGCAAACATCTTATACCGAAAGGGGGGGGGGGTCGTTTCCGTCCCATTCATTTAGAAAGTCAAGCACCGGGTTAATTCTGCCGAGTCAGCCATATTCACGATAGCTAGGCTTTTGAGCTGAGAAAGTAATTTCTGTATTAGTCTAGAAAAGTTAAATATGTTTCTTGTGGGAAGTCTTTTCGAATATGAAAATCTCGAGAAGTCCCGGGCTTGCATTGAACTCGAACCATGAGTGAGGTTCGTTGCCCCTATACATATGTATTTATGCTTCCCTATGGGTGGAATATACATGTCACGTAAAAATTGGATTGTCTGAGCTCCACGGGCTGATGGCCACCCTAAACTTAGTATCAATGTTTAGGGATTATTTATATAAAGGTTGTGTGATCACATAAGTTGCGAACACCTACTGATTGTATATATAAGAAAGATTCCACGGAGAACCCCGGTCGCTACTTAAAACGCTTAATGATCATAGTAAAAAAATTCCAAATTAGTCAAAATGTCAGTATTATTTATTAAAATCAATTTCAATCAGGGATATATTTTAATTTTGCCTAGAAGTAAAGTTACAGTGGTTACATTATTTACTTTGCTAGCATCTCACATGCCACATACAGCTTTCCTCAAGAATCTTCGAAAAACTTCGGAATGTGACGTCATCTTTGATAAACATAGACGCCAAACACTCGCCGTGGTCTTGTTTAATCTCTGTCACGTATTCTATATTGTCTTTGTTAAACGTTGACAATGGTGTGTTGGCTACTTATAATTGTGCAAATGGATCTGCCAATGGATGGAGTATTCATTCGTTCCCCCAAAACAAGACTCGTTTGCACGATTGGCTGCCAAACATGAACAGAGTGCAGTGGAAGTCAACTTGCCACAGCAAGCTCTGCAGGAAACACTTTGAGGAGCGTATGTTTGTTATTTCACCATTTTTGACACGATCAATTCGATATGACATGAATATTGTCAGGCTCATAGAAGATGCCATTCCAACCATATTCGACAAACTGGGTGATGCTAAGCCTTAAACAAATCAGCAGTTTGATGTAGAAATTGAAAAGAAAATGGGTATGTATGAGCCATAATAGGATAATCTTGGGAGCAAACTAATGGACATTTACCAGTTCACACATTTGTGAATAAGTAAAATTTCACTTATTTACAAAAATAAAAATTTACTTAGGCCTACTCAAAGCTTCTTTTGGCTGTGTATTGTAGACATAATTAAACTGTTAAAACAGTAGGTGTTCCACCGAGGGCGGCACATTCCTGTATAGGCTACATATGGGAGAGCCCCCATCCACCGGGCTCCCGTGTGCTGAAAAATATTATCACTTTATTTTAAGACTGATATTATTTACCCGGCAGCCCGGTCCCTAACGATAGAAAACGATCTTATTCATCCGGCAGCCGGGTCCCGAAGGAAAGTATCGGCGACTGTTTGCCCGCAACGACATAAATATTTACTTGGTGGCCGACAAGCACAATCGGGTCATCGCGAAAATGAGGACGCATTCATTTTTCCGGCAAAAGGTTTAATTTACAATGATTTGCCCCTTTGCTTTAAATAGGTTGCAATTGGTTGCTGGAATACCGCATCGAACAGACGTGCTACGTTTAGTGAAAATACCAAGTATACAGTTCTCTCAAAAGTAGCCATTAAATCGCCGTCGGGGACGGGAAAAACCTACGACTATGCACGCCATTATGCTGCCGAGTACATTTAATTTTTTTATAAAACAATTCAAAAAGTTTAGGTGTCGGAGATACGTTTTGCAGCCATTTGCAACCAAGTTACTATCAGCTGATGGCAATTCCTACAACCCACAGATTAGTGATAACTAGACATAGGCCGCCTGGCTTAATTTTTATGACATTGTTTCATAGGCCTATTCATTTGAATTGCACGACCGGCAGCTCCTCGACCTCAGCGTTCCTGGCCGCCATTTTCCATTTCTCGCCAGTTGTTAGTAAAATAGGGAATTTCAGTGTCTAAGCGGGACAGCCAGCGATCTTGGGCGGGTGCGCAAGCGGCACAATCTTCACTAGAGAACCGAATCTTTTCCGGTTGGGCAGGAGACAAAATCTTCATTGGGGAACCGGCAGCCTCGGTTTTCAATGATCGTTGGATGTTTTTTTTTTAAATTTATTGCTTCATATTTGTTTTTAACGGGTATAAAATAAACTAATGCCACAAAATAAGATAATATCTAAACAGTACACTGCCACGACTTTCATTTATGCTCTAATAGACTAATAATAGGTTCCAAAAGGTGCACACCAACTGTTGTTGTGGACCGGAGCCGGGTGTCGGCGGCACAGGTGGCTGCTCTGGGTCCACGTCGGCATTTGCTGCATCTACTTCTTCACAATTGATACTGTCCATGACCTTTTTCGTGAGTGGTTCAAAGCTGTAGGGCTTGATATCCCTGAGAATTTCAAAACTTTCGTCGGAATCTGATATTTAGTCTGTCAACTGGTCAGGACGCTTGTAAACAAGCTGTGGCACTACATGGTTTGTCAAAGATGACGTCACACGATAATCCATAGCGAGCGTAGTACACACTAGCAACGGCTCATGAAAGTTTCGGGAATTAAGGACACTTTTTTAATGCAAATATGTTAGCTGGTGATTAGAATTGTTTTGAGTGTGGTAGTGCATCTGATAGGGAATAAAATAATTATTTGCTACGTTTGACCTTTAAAGTCAACAAAGCCTCCGAATCCGATGAAATGTGAGAAATTTGAAATGAAATTGGTCATGGTGCAAATTATAATGCGAAGAAGTGTTGTTATCATATTCAGATCTACAACCTTAAAAGAATCTTCTTTACCCCAATTTAGCCTAAAGGTTATCGTTTTACATATATCTTGGTCACTATATTACAGATGCTCTATCGGATGACAATAATATTAATAGGCAGCGTAGAACATTGTATGTCCAAGGGAATATTATATTGGGAGAGTTTAATATGTGCCATTTAGAGGAACAAATCACATTGTTTTGTTCGTATTGTTCACACACCACACAGCTATACGGTGGAACTTACAGAAAATCCACTTTATTTTGATTACATATTGCATATCATAAAACTTCTAAAGTGTTTAATGTGCAATCCTGCCAACCTGTAATTAAACACACGGTGTATAGACTTGTTTGTAGACTTAATTATTCTGTTAACTGTATTATAAAGGATACATATGAAATTTACATCCAGGATACACAAACACTAGATCAAACTGTTGTATCTGAAGTCTTGACTATAAAATAAATACTGCACCAAGTAAAAAAATGTATATTGTATACTTTATCCCGGATTCCACCATATGGATCTGAAATCCACATGTACCCTGTATATGTGCACTAATGAGTATGGAATGAAGCTGTTGAATTGAACTGAACTACCATACATGATGTAACGAGAACTGGACGACAATTTAGCTCCAGTATTCATGACAACTTTATAACAATTTTAGAGACAAGCGCATTACCCGAAAATGACGTAATGGTTATCAAGGTAAACGTTTTGCAATGACATCTATTTATTGATTGGCAATCTACTGAACTGTTCCACACACGTTTTTCAAAGGTATCATCATTTAAACAAAATGAGCGAATGATATTCCAGCATATGGTGAAAACCTCTACAAATGGAGCAGTTGAGAGTGGTATAAGCCAAGGGTTCGGAGTTAATTTGACCAGTGATGGAGTTGAATTCTTCAAAATAAAATTTTCAATTATCTAACATATGCAATTCCAATTCCCATGATACTAATTTTAATTCATACCAGTCTGTTATAGCTGGTGTCTCTCTGATAACAGATCACAAATACAATTCTGTAATGACACCATTTACAATTTGTTATATTGATCATGGACAAGTTCGATTAGACTTTCTATTTGGTAAAACGTTGGACTATATTTATTTATGTTCTGTAATCATTTCCCGGTGATTCTGCATGCTTTCTTCCGCGTACAGTCCTTTTATACAAAACTAAGATAATAATCATAATTCCTCCAATTAAACTGCATATTCCTCCAAGCGCATATGGTAGATCATAGTTCTGGCTAACATCATATATATGACCTGAAAATAATCAAACACCTTTATTGCTGTCATGAATTGTAGGCATAGAATTTTCGGTAAAGTTGCACCAAATGACAAGTGAGGGTTTTCAAATGTCCCTCTTCAACATACCACCAACAGGCATTGCAGACATCGCCGATACTGCGAGGAAGAGGTTCAAGATGGCCATTGCCTTCGGAAGACGTGATATACCAATTTGTTCCACTATTATAACTGAACGTATAGTATTGGTCATTCCTAGAATGGAGGGAAAATATAATAATTAGAAATCGAATAAGAAAGAAAAAATCTATTTGAAAGTTTTATCTTTTTAAATAGTGTATCTACGTACCCAAGAAAAGTCCTTGTAAACTGGAGGCTAAAGCGAAGGCCCAAAAGGTGTGTACGAATGTTATATAACTACATGCAGCACCTAAAAGCAACCCACAGCCATAAAATGCCATCCTGTTTACTTTGGCATGATTAGCCACCACGGTTACCAAAGCACGAAAACATATGCCACTGATGCCAAATATAGACATCAACATGGCGGCTTCTTCCTATTGTATTAAGACACAACATTAAAGGAAAGTACATTAACATGTGTTCTTCTAGTTTTGATATTAAGCTATAAACAGAACTGACCAAAAAAATCATCATTATAATTTTGATCATAACAAGATTATAATCGTGATTACCTTAGACAGTCCTATAGTCGCCGCTTTGTTGGGAAGATGGTGGATAAATGTGACAGATGTATATCTTGCCAACATTGCCGCAATACATATGACCAAAAAGCTAGACTGTTTAATAATGCTGAAGTCAAAGACATCCAAACAGAATGATTTAACAGATTCCACTTTATTACTTCTTACTGTTATAATAATCTGTTTTGTGTTTTCGGTCTTTTCGTTGTTTTTCTCTTCATTTTTAAATTCTGATAAACAATGTTCATTTACTCGTTTATTTCTGGCAGATGGTGATCTGTTTCTAGTTGATGATGGTGGTGGCTGTTTACAGAAGAATGCAAAAACGATGGTGTTTGCTATAATTGCACCATAGATAAGAAATGATCCTCTCCAGCCGTAGACTTTAATCAGTTTCGTTACAAGTGGAGGTGCGATGAGGTACCCGAGTGACAACCCTAACATGTGTAAGCCATTTCCTAATGTTCGATTCTTGAAAAAGTGTTGTTGTATCAATACGCCTGTAGTCAATGTTATCAAACTAAGAGATACGCCTGAAATGATTCATTTCATATGTTAATATATATATATATATATATATATATATGTGTGTGTGTGTGTCTGTGTGTGTGTGTTAGTTTGATCTCTAAATATTCTAAAGCCAAATTATGACATTTCATCATTTAGTTATTTTTATCTGTTTTATTGATCGCCCACATACTCATTTATATACACTGACCTAGCATAACTCCTTCGGTTATGTATAAGACATAGATATTTGGCGCAAAACTGCTGGCAACATGAGCTAAGAAAGACAACAGTCCACCTGACGTACAGACAATCCTAGCTGGATAGCGCGTTATGAATGTGCTTGTTAATATACCTGCATTGTAATGAGACGTAAAATTGTAAGATGGACAAAGTTTGCAGTGTGAAGAAATGAAAATACCAGTTCTCTTTACAGCTACCTTTTTTTAACACAACTTTGAAAACAGAATTTCCATTTTTTAAACTGTATTGGAAGAATAATTTTGTTAAGAATGTTGTTTTGCGTTTTTTTCTTTCTTCTCCAATACAGCTCACAAAAATATAATTCTAGTTATGTAACTAACCGAATATGCTGGTTACTCCTGTTTTTATGGTCATAATAAATCCAGGTGTCGATCGAGGAACCTGGAAATATTCTACATACTCCACGTAATAAATGCTAAATATAATAATCTCAAAGCCTACCAGGATGCTCACGGGAATAACACCAAGAATTAAGACTAGCCACGACTGCCATGGTTCAGCTTCTGCCCGCCACCTAGCGAAGCGTCTACATAATGATCGCTGGAGGTGAATAAATATTGACGATAATAAGTTAATGACGCTATTTGGTTCGCATAACACTTATCGCAATAATACACAAGTTATATATATATATAATTGTACGCAATAAATAACAAAACACGCTGAATATATCCAATACAATTATAATGATATATTTGTGTTAAGCAAACAAATACGAAAATACATTCTACTTAAACCGACAACTGGGAATACCTACCGACACATTAAGATCGTGATTACGGCAACTGTTACCTAACTGAACTGATGACACATCTTTGTTGTCATCAAAGCTAATCCCATCTCTAACATGGTTCTGATTTGTAGGACTATAATGCTTTGAAGCATCATCATTTGTTTTGGTTTCCATAGAAGATGAACAATTGATTCCCTTCATACTCAATGACACACGAATAAGTAATGACCGTATAAATGAGTTATCTTTTTATTACTTAAAAACATAACGATCTAACCATTGTGTCACTGGAATGTCCAATAATATGCCCACAGTTTGCCTGTAGTATCAAATAACATGTGAATATTTCTTCAGTACAGAGGTTGGGAAAACTTATAGTCCAGGTACACAGCAAAGTTCATCAACAAATGATCTGATGGAGTGGAAACTTAATTAGGAAGGATAAGTAAGTCTGAACAAAGGTTACTGTAGTTATATACATGTGGCTGCTTTGAAACACCGGGCATAATAATTAATGGACCAAGCCAATCTCAAAATTAGTAAGTTGAAAGGCCCTCCGCATACAGACCAGGGCTGAACCAGATAAATCACTGAACTAATGTGCTTATGTTGCTTCACTTACTTACCTGTTAATGCAATACATAAATAGGCCAGCATAAGAGACTGCCCTTGGAATCTATTAACTGTGTTGCCTCCAAGGTGTGAATCATAAACTGTACAACCTTAAAATATACTTGTTCATATAATAATAAAATGCAAGCCACTCAGACACACGTACAAATTAAGGCTAATATGTAGCTTGTAAGACAAAACAGGGATAGAAAATGAAATAGCTACTCTTTAGTTAAATGATACCACCCCAACACTTAGTAAAACTTACAGAGTATCACATGAAGGTGTTAATATATTATAATTTAAGACATGTCTTTTTTCAACTGGGCATTAACTAATACCTTTGGTTTCCAACTTCATACTTCATCAGGCAAGTTTTACCAGAATCTAAGGTCCTGTGCTTTTGTCCTGGACCATATTGCCATGGAGTATCTCCCAGCTAACAATATTACGTAATATGGAAGCTGCATGCACGTGAACAGTACTAGTTGTTCTATATCTGAAAAACATCAAAGCCAAAATAATAATAATAGGGGGAAACCATGACCCCAGATAGTTAGCTGCCTAGAGAAATTAATTCCACAAATATACGTATGAGACAGATTTGAACCTGCAACTTGGACGTTTGCAGCAGTACTCTAACCACTGCATTTTTGGAATGCCCAGAAAATATAAGAGATAAGAGTTTAAAATATATACTTATTTGGATCAGGCATCGGATGAATACTTTACAAACGTAATAAAGCATGAGTACAATTACTTATATTTGACATAAATGTGAGTTGTCTGAAATTTAAACGTACATCAGTATGAGTACTTTTGAAAGGTAATTATGATTACTTACAATGACTCTTAAATTAATAATTGCTAAGAAAAATAATCATGACTTACTTAATTACCTTCAGATTTCTTAACGATTACTTAAATTATTAATAATCTGATCCAAATGATCACACTAATATTTCTGACAACAGCAGCCATGAGTTTTCAAAAATAAATAATGGTTATACTATTTGAAAATACCAATATTTATAATTATATGCCTGCAAATTATTGACTTCCTGGTGTAATTGCGAGCATGTTGATTTGAATCACAAATCAAGTGAATATTCTAATTTCTATAAAAAGGGATCAACTAAAATAATTAGCCATCAAGAGAAGCCACACAGGCTGAAGTATGATGAAGGATAAAGTTAATACAATTAAATACTCAGGGGTCTAAATAGCGATAATCGGAGGACTACCAGAAATTCGGTCGGATTAACGAAGTTGACATCCGCGGTATCCCGACGTGTTACCGCCAAATACGAGAATAATTATAATCTTCAACAACGACGCTTACTTATAAAAATATAAAATAAAAATGACTGGTGCAGCAAATTTTGAAGCAGTTTATAAGAGCGAATTAGTTATACATTATACCAGTTTATTGTTAATAGTTGTCATTGAATATTATTATCACATAGAAATAAGCTACTGGTAGGATAGCATCACCATACTTATATGACAATAAGCCATATGATGATGATTTCGTTACTTCACGCCATTTAATTGTTCAAATTAACATTTTGTTTTCAGCACATTATTTTGATAAATATTAGGGCTATTTGTGGATTATAACATCTCTCTAAGGCCGGCCAGATTTTCCACCTAGGTAGTCCTGTTGACTACCACACGTTTTTTAGTTGTTACTACCCCTGATACCGACATTATGCCAGATATAAAAATGGCCATCAGTCATACATGAATTTGCCCAATAAATGACAATTGAAGTGGTTCAACAATGATTTCTACTTTGATGTGGATAATAAATGCATCGATGAAGTCGGATACTCATAAAGTACTTGCAAGTATTTGTAAATTATGATTACTTTATGATGTACTTACGTATGTGTACTTTAATTGAATTAAATGAATATAAGTATGATTAAACATCCCACCAGAAAGCCCGTATCTGCATAGCAAAATTTCAAGATAACCATCCAGCTGTCCAAATTAATTACCAAAACTAAATTTGTATGGGTTCAAGAAAAGCTTTATTTACACTAATTCTGAAAAGGTTTTCCTGCAGGGAGGATCCTAGACATCTCATTATGAAAAAGATCACAATCAAGTTTGTTTAGAAATCTGTTAATTGGAAGGTCGCAAATCTCATTTCCGGCTGAGTCTGAAAATTGGACTATTCACTGAACAGTTATAATAATAATAATAATAATAATAATAATAATAATAATGCATATTTAATAAATCGCCCTTACTAGCAGGATCCACTCAAAGGCGCTGTACAAATAATATGTAATATAATAATATCCCAAGTAACATGTCTGTAAAAACCCTGTAATGATTTAAAAGATAATAATTATTTATCTGTGAAAGCGACCTTAAATAGGTGTGTTTTAGAAGAGATTTAAAATTTTCAAGAGACGACGCATTTCTAATATCTGCCGGCAACCTATTCCACAAAGTGGGGGCTGCAACACTAAACGCACAATCTCCATATGACTTGAGCCGAGACACCGGCACCTGTAATAGTATCTGACTGGATGACCTGAGTTTTCGGGATGACTTTCTAATGGAAACCAGTTCACACAGGTATTCTGGCGCCATATCATTAATAGATTTATACGTTATTAACATAATCTTGAAATGGATACACTGTATAACAGGTAGCCAATGTAGGTTTTGAAGAATTGGGGTGATATGATCATATTTTCTAGTATTTGTTACAATGCGAGCTGCACTATTCTGAATTCGCTGAACGCGATTAATATTATAATCAGATATGCCATATAACAGGAGTTACAATAGTCTATACGAGATGTAACAAAGGCATGAACTACAGTTACAAGTGATTCTTGTGTCAAGAATGCTTTTAAACAGTGGATTTTCTTAAGATGGTAGTAGGCAGCTCGGCATACTGATGTGACATGTTCATGCATGTTAATACATTGGTCAAAAATAATCCCTAGATTTTTTACTAACCCATTAGGGGTAATCGAAGATGCACCCATCTGTAATGCTGGTGTCTTTAGGGATTTAACACAATGTGGTGATGCCAAATATAAAATATTTGTTTTATTATCATTTAGTTTTAGAAGATTTTGAGTCATCCATAGCTGAATATCGGCAATACAATGTTCTAAATTCTTCAAGGAAGAGGAGAAATTTAACTCATTGTCAGGATCCAGTGATATATACAGCTGTGTGTCATCAGCATACAAGTGATATTTAACCCCATATCACTGCTCAATGATCCCAAGAGGATGGGTATACATTGTGAAAACCAGAGGACCTTGTGGTACACCAGATAACAAAAACTGAATGTCAGATAAAATACCATGAACAGACACACTCCGGGAGCGTTGTTTCAGCTAGGATCAAAACGATTCAAGTACTTTAGCTGACAGACCAAACATGTCTTTTAACCTAGAGAGAAGTACATTATGGTCAACTCTATCAATGTGACCACTTTTATAGGCCGACTGTAGTGGTTGATTAAGATTATTATCGATTAAATATTGTTGTTCTTATCTGATACCAATAACACGTTATGTAATGTACTGTTTTGACTAACATTTGTGTTAGCATACCGACTAGGTTGATCTGTATGAATCGAGTTACAGACTTGAATTTGTCGAAAACACAACATTTTGGCAATGAGTAAAGTTTGAAATTGGCGAAGACCAGATTAATTTCGAATGTGGTAAGAAAAAAGAATTGCGTATGAAATAAACCGGAAATAAAGACGATAAATAATGGCGTCCAGTCTAGTTTAGTTCCCAACGGCACACTTTGAAAGAAAAGGTGACGAATTCAAAATATTTGCCACGTGGTGTAAAAGGTTCGAGGTGTACGTGACCGCTTTGGTAGTTACGTATTTGAAACACTGAAGGATACCGCTGATACGTTATACAGCTGAAATAGAAAAAACAAATATATCGTACTTCACATCGACCTGTAATCACTCTTTTGAGCGCAGCATGTTTCGCCGATCGCGACAAGCAGACGACGAATCGATTCTATCCTATGTGACATGGTTACGAAAATCAAGAAGATGATAATATTACAGATCAAATAATTAATAAGTGCGCTGATCCGAAGTCGGGAAAACGATTGTTAGTAGAACAACAATTGACATTAGATGGAAGAAACTATAGTTATTAGGTGCACCAGATGAAAAGTGACAACACACCGACATCAAGCGACGTGAACGCTGTGCGGGGAAGATGGCAAACTGCATCGCGGAGGGTTAAAAATTATGATACGCCAAAGAAATATCCATGTTTTCGCTGTGGCAGAGTAGGTCATGTGGCGAAAGACTGTCATCAAAAGGATGCAATATGCTGTAAATTGTTGTCGTGTCGGACGCTTTGGAAATGCATGTAAAACAAAGACGCCATAGTACGTTAACAGTGTTGATTTTGATCCGAACAATATAGACCTTTTTTACAATGCACGGATATAAACAAATAACAAATGAAGTTAAGGCATAATTAAAACCATGTCAGCGTCAAATATACACATACGGATCGAAAAGGGTACAGAAAATATGTGGATATTTCAATGCTCAAGTGATCGGGACGAAAAATGGAAAATGTGTGGGCGCAGAGATAATTGTGGTAGACCTTGATGCAGTGACTTTAATTAGTCGTAAAATTGTAGTGTAGTAAGGCATTCTGAAGATAGTTGTACAGACAGTTCAAAAACAGGTGCGCTTACTTCAATGGGATGAACTGAGCAAAAATAAATAACATGCGAATGTGTTTTGTGGAGTAGGAAAATTGAACGATCGATCAATAAAACTCCATATTGATCATACAGTAAAACCAGTAGCGCAATCTGTGAGACGAGTACCGTTTCATATTAGAAAGAAATTGGACAGCAAGCTTGACGAATTACTAGACAGTGACACCATAGAGCCAATTGAAGGTCCAACGCCTTGGGTATCACCGCTGGTATTGGTTCTGGAACCATCTGGTGAGCTACGAGTGTGCGTAGACAGGCTTCGTACGAATGGAGCAATAGTGTCAGATGGTTCCTATGCCGACTGTAGAGAAAATATTACATGATATGAACGAGGCACAGTACTTAGCTCGATTAGATTTACGAATGGTGTTCGATTAGCTCGAATTAGAAGAAATTTCGCGCTACATCACTAGGATTGTAAAACACAGATGACTATTCCCATATAAATGATTAATGTTCGGAATTACGTCTACGACTGGATTATTCAGGCATGTTTTATAACAGTTACTCGCTGATTGCGAGATGCACGAAATATGATTTCATTGTTTGGTGACTGACTCAGACAGAATTCTACCCATGAGTTGAACGTGTACTACAGCGTATCAGTGACAAAGGTTTGACACTAAATGAGAAGAAATGTGATTTTGGTATAGATGTACTTACCTTTATGGAACATTTTCTGTCACAACATAGAATTTGTCCTATTCAATGATCAACCAGCGCCAAACAATGAAGAAGAAAGTCGTACTTTTCTAGGTACTGTGACTTTTTGTGCGCTATACTTACCTGATTGTGCTAGAGTGGCCGAACCACTAAGAGAGCTAATATGTCAGACTTTTTATGGAAATGGGGTGTTGTTCATCAGAAAGCCTTCGATGAGTTGAACAACGACTGTCAAATGCAGAGACATTGGCATACTATGATGTGGATGAAAATGTGAAAACACAAGTGATTGTAGATGCTAGTCCGGTAGGACTTGGAATTTTTTATGAATCAGCAGCAAACTGATAGATGATATAGTTCTATATTTTATGCGAGCAGATCCTTCACATCTGTGGAGAGACGCTACTACCAAACCGAGAAAGAAGCGTTGGCAGTAGCATGGGGACATGAATGATTCGAAATGTATCTGTACGGTCGTGAATTTGAACTGTTGACCGGCCATAAACCACTCGAAATGATATACACACCAAAATCTACGACATCGCTGAGGATAGAGATATTGGGTTTAAGGCTGTTACCGTTTACGTTTAAAGTAAAATACATACCCGAAAACCGGAATGTTGCGGATAGTATGTCGTGGTTAATAGCAGAACCGACTAAATAACAATATGTATATGAAGATTATGCAATGCAAGTAGTGATACAAGCTATACGACAATCACTGACTGGTCGAATGATAGAAGAGACTGCTTTCGTGGATGAAGTTTGCCAAGCAGTTCAAACAGGTGATTTTAATCAAGGTGATGATTTATACAAACACCTGAAAAATGAATTGACTACAGTCGGACGCATAGTCATGGGAGGGACTCAAATGTTATTTCCGAAGACACTGAGAGCACAGATACTTCCATAGCTCATGAGGGTGATTGAAGCATAATGAGAACCAAACAGAGATTAAAGAGAGATAGTATGGTAGCCAAAGATTGACAAAGCTGTTGAGAAACTAGCATCAAGTTGTCATGCATATCAGTGGTTGGAAAGCTGGGTCCCATCTGAACCAATGGAACGAACCGAATTACCAGCTAAACCAGCAATTGACATTTGTGGACCTTTAGGAACAGGTAAAAGTGTTTTTGTCGTAGTTCACTACTACTCACGATGGACTAATGTGACAATAATGAAGAAACATGTGACATTGTTAGCGTGATCTGTCATATCTTTGTGACATATGGATTACCGACGATGGTTTTTAGTGATAACGGCAGAAACTTATGTGCAGCAGAGATGGAAGACTATTTTCAGGAAAATGGTATTGCATGACGAGTCACCCCCTACTAGTCAAGGGCGAAGTCCAGCGGAAAAATAGAACATTGCTAAAAGCACTAGGAACCACTAGAGTAGAGAAGAAGGATTGAACATAGGAGCTCGATAAATTCCCGTTAAACTTCAGAAATACAAACGAGAGAAGTCTTCCACTACAGTTGGACATGGTTTGATTTGGAGCATCCAGACAACGAAGGACCAGCTATAATGCGAAATACACCAACATGTAAGAAATTCAATCGTGCAGAAACAGAGGGGGATATCAGCCATGATACAGCTTTACAAGATCATGAATCCCAAGGAAACAAACAAGTACTTAGAAATTATTCGTGTACCATTCAACGACCTGTATATTTAGAAGACTAAAACTGCACTTAAGTTTTATAGACAACGTATGGTGTTGGAGGACATTATGTTAATGCCCACAGGATGCTATGTTTAATATCTAGAGGACATTGTGTTTAAAACCTAGAGGATGTTGTGTCTATTATGAAAATATAGCATTAATATTTAAGGATTTTAAAACAGAGGAGGAATGTAGTGTTTTGAATAATATTTGTGTTAACATATCGAATATGTTGATCTAGGTGAATCGAGTTACCGACTCGAATTTGTAGCATTGTATGCTGGGAGTGGAAGTCAATAAACGGATGTTAAGAACACAACATTTACATAATGTGACATTTCTTGTATCCCATCAACGAATAAAGTATTCTTTCACAAAACACGAAACTAAATCAAAACAAACAAAAGTGATGTTCAGTAAATAACTTTTTGCTTGCTCTGTAGGTCGCCACCACTTTTTCACCACAACAGCAAAAACCTTGTATAGTTACAAATACAAGGTGTTTAATCATCAACATAAACACGTATTTTTCTACAGTTACCTCGTAGCCAAACAGCTTCTCCAAAGACCTGAGTGTTTGATGAACCTTCTCATCATAATATTATAGCTTAGAACTGGCTATCAAACTGTTGAACTTCAATCTGGCCTCACTGTACAATTCCTTGTAAACTGTCAACTTAGTCTGGCGAATCGCACTTGATACGCCATTTCGTTTTCTTCCGTGATGTCCTCATTGTACCAAGGTATAAATGTCTCTCAGTAAACAAGTTGGATCACACTGGAGCATGTTTATCTGTCGGGTTAGTAAGGGATATATTATATTGCTACACCAGGTTCTACGATTGTGTATGTGGTGTCACAACAGACTCCAGAATGTTCGAGTGTAGCTGAGTAATATCAATTGCACGAAATTTCCGATATGTGACATTTTTCTTAAGCAGTCCTGGTTTATTGATGGTAATTTTCACAGATAACGTCTCCTGGAATAACAAACTCACTCCTCCACCTCTCTTTCCAGATATCTATAGCCACATTTTTAAAGCCATAACCATCACGGATTATATCAATAACAGCACAGTGAGAACATATTTGGTGGTCAGAAAGACCTGACAATGTCAACGTTTGTTCGCTAAAATCTGGCAAATTATTCAACAAACCACCAAAATAAACTAGGTCAGTTCATTCAATGCACCTTCTCATCCGATAATATTTATTTAAGTAGGAAAACAACTTAAAAAATAGATAAAAATATGGTGTTGCTGGATTAGCGCTTACATTTATATTAAACTGAGAGTTCTTCCGGTGTTGCGTTATATTTATATTATTTCTTGTATTGTTCACTACAAAAAGATCAAAATGCAAACTGGTTATGTCTTCATGATCTGAATCTTCTACAATGATGCCATATTGTGTAACATCATTTGACCCCATTTTTAAACAAAGCCTTATTTACCCTAGTATAAAATATGAAGGGCATTTCGATCTATACATAGATTTTGTAGATCCAGTTAGAAGAAAAAAAGTTGGTGAATGGAATGAGGACTGTAAAAGTTAATAGTTACAATCGAAAGCAGTCTGAACCATTTTGTAAACAAATGCATATGTTAAAATGAAAGTTAAAACATTTTAACTTTTGTGTGAATAAGGTATGTTGTTACAGTTATTTTGGGTCTACCTCATCATGTAATATTAATTGAAACGAAGTCATTCAATCGTAAATAAAACTGAGTTGTGAACAAGCATGACCGTTGACCAGTGGACACATTCTAGGTAGTCAGACATTCTGAGTTACTAGCAGCGGAGAAAAGGCAGTGGTTACGCGTACCCAAGCCGTATGTTTAGAACCGTAGTCTAAACATGCAGCACGTCAGTTGTATTTTAATGACATTAGTTCTATAAATACAGCATTAGTTCTATAAATACAGCATAACTGCTGTATCTTTAGCACTGAGGTCTAGGACAACGTGATTATTTTTCGCGCGTGCATATTGATATAGACGTAAGCTCTACAACTACGACTTGTACTGCCGTATCTTAGACTTTAAATTTAAAAGTACTGCAATTTAGTATCTTATTAAACAACCCAAAACAACGCAAAACTGTACCGTTTTAAAATGTTAGAATAATTTTAATAACTAAATGAACAAACGTAAATGGGGGCGCCTCCATGGTCTAGCGGTAGCGTGATGGACTACAGATCACTACCACCCGTGTTCGAATCCCGGCGTGGGCATATCTGAAGGTTGTTTCCTCTTTCACTTCGTCTCATTATCTTTGGAGGTCGCTCGGCCCATTTACCCTACCTTGTGCACAAAAGTGGCCGTAAAACATCAATCATCATCATCATCACAACAAACGTAAATGATAAGATATGAAATACAACAACTCTAATACAAACCACTGCCCAAATAGTGAAATACAAATAGTGAAATACAAATAGTGAAATACAAATCGTGAAATACGAATAGTGAAATACAAATAGTGAAATACAAATAGTGAAATACAAATAGTGAAATACAAATCGTGAAATACGAATAGTGAAATACAAATCGTGAAATACAAATAGTGAAATACAAATAGTGAAATACAAGGTCAAGATTTATACATGGAATATATACACGACATATCCAAATTATAAGTGTGTGTAAATTATAGTTATAACTATTGGCATATAGACCCCTATGTAGCCCAGTGACAGTTGTCATATACACTTCGTTAAAGCCATATACCCAGCACCACAAAATGTAGACATATATACATGGAACTTAATAAATATAAAACATTTATACAGCAAAAGTCCTAAATGTTAAATATATAAAGTAGGGAAAATACACATAAAGACAACAATACAACCAGTTAATAGTTTCCTATTTTTAGTTCATTCCCGTCTGGCATTGTAGTCATGCAAAAGGTAATGTTTAATAAATTAAATCTTCAAAACGGGTAGACAGAGTAAAACTGATGACATTTAATTGTAATATTTAAACAGTTATACTGAAACATTAAATAATCGTGTTTATTAATAAATTTCCTGGATTTCCTAGATAAAATTTAATGCTTAAATAGATGATAGGTAGAATAGGAGCAAAGTAAAGATACGTGATGATTACAAACATATGATTACAAACATGCATGGCACATATTGCAAATCCAATTGGTTTTATTGGTAACTGTGGTAATGGCCACACATCTGCCATCGAACCAATCAAAACACGCCTCGCATCCCAATGCCGAACCTAAATCACCGTTAACATCACCGTCACACACCTTATGCCACCGCACACCCTTCTGTGGAATCTTCTAAACGATGCACACAAATGCTAGCCATCCTGCTAAGGTGAAGTACTTTCTGACACTGTTGAGGTCCACCTCTTCATGAGTGCATTTCATGGGCATGGACGCTTTTTATTGCTCTGGCGCCGATCAGTAGCCAACCATCCAGTACTGCCTCTACCACATTCGCCTTTACGAATCACCGGATAATGATAATGACTGAAAATGGAATAGCCAGAATCCAGATCAGTTGACTGAACAACATAGTATTTATAAAATTCATGTTATGCAATTATCTACCCTGTCTATAATAAACACTGCATAAACAATGGCAGACAATCTATTTGTCGCAGATGGGTAACTATTTGTGCCAAGACGTGTCTGCTGTACATTTTCTAACAAGGCGCAGTAGAAATTAACTCATTATTATTAATAAATACGTACCGGACTTTTTTTCCATCCGGGGATTTCTTAGGGAATGGCACAGGACGAGTCATGATCTTATGCTTCTAGTTCAAGCCGATCAATGTCATCATGGCACATTTCGGACGAGCCTGCTCCCAAATAGGGGAAGACATCTTGATGTCACCGAGGTACAAATACTGCGACTCCTGCTGATCTGGTACGATGCATTATGTACATCATCCTATGCGACATGCCTGATGACAGAAAAAAAAAACGATTATGCCGCCAGTCTAAAGATACGACTAGCATACGTGTAGGCACTTCTTTAAAAAAAAACAGCCAGCCAGAAGCCAGGTAGCTTCGGGCAATTTCCGAATGACACAAGTTCAAGATTCTGGAACACTGTACTGAAGTACCATACTTTTGCTGATCAAGATCTAATCAGAGAAAGTACTATTTGATCTATTTTAACCTTCAGCTCCAATGGCCTTATGCAAGTGAATTAACAAAACATATTTTTTTACAATCCTCTAGTCTTTAGCATAAAAAATAGTATATTTGTAAATCGGCAATATCAGAAAAATAAAACTTGTTTTAATAATTTGGACCATGATTTATCTACATATATATGAACCCAGTTCAGAACTAGCAAAAGCTATTACCTATTCAACTAAAAGGTAACATTACAAACACAGACAATGAGACATTTCAATTTGGTATTAAAAGTTCCATCAGAAAACCGAATTAACTTATTATAGTTAAATGATCAGTAAAGCAACATTTTATTACAGTTATGTTAATAATTTAATATCTTTTAACACAGTTTAGCCAAATGATCAAATATGAACATGATATGACCAATTTATTCACAACATATAGGTCTACATCGATGAAATTAAATGAAAGAAACTAGTTGAGTATTCGGTCTTTAGCGATAACATGAGAACGAAACCAATTACGTGAATATTACCTGGCGTTGTTTTGTATCAAAACAGAGTCAAAGGTCAGTGGAGCAGACTCTAACTCACTAACTGAATCACTCAGTGTCCTGTTTGGAGTTTAGAATTAAGGACGAGGACTAAAGGATGTAAAATGAAGTTGAACTATGCATTAGGTTCGATATATTGTAGGATGGTATTGCGATGTAATTAGTAGTGCTACTGCAAATATTATAACAATAAAAATGAATATATTTATATTGTGGTCCTTTTTTTCTGATTGTCTATCAATCTTCTCTGTTATATAGATTATTATTTTTGTAATATAATAATAGAAATACCCAGTAACAACGATTGTTTGTTCAATTTTAATATACATTGTATATAACGGTATAATTACCACCAATAAATTATAATCTATAATTTATCTTTCACTCTGGCGTATATTGTTTGTACGCTGAAAATAATAGTCCTTTTTGCAGAATTTGTATTGAACATATAATTCCAGAATGTGCCTGCCTAAAAGTGCCATGGTGTAGATAGTACTTTTTAAAAACGTTTACCTTTTGGTATAATCTATGAAACCTTTATTTTTAAAAACATAACCCCCCCCCCCTGTAACTAATTTATTTGAAAGAGTGGACTAGTCAACATTTATAGGTCAACAGTACTAGGATGTATATGACAGAATGTATATAATGGTTTGCTAGCTTTACTCTATTGTTACCATTTCAATTTATAATGATCGTCCAAAAACTTTGAATGCTTATATCTCAAAACCATGAAAATATGAAATAGCACATTTCGGTTGTCATAGGTCGATCATTCTCACCAATTGAACTATATTAATTGTCATTCCAACCATAGGAAGTCCCCCTCCCCCCATCCAGCCTCATATAACGGGAAAGAATTAAGGGAAATCATAAATCTCATCTCAAGTGAAACAAAAAGATTTTAGACAAATTAAACGGTCTAAATTATTTATTTACATCAACGTTATCGCGTTGTAAAGATTAAATAGCGGTTACTACAGTATGCGAGGTATATATATATATATATATATATATATATATATATATATATATATATATATATATTATATTATATATATATATATATATATATATATATATATCAATCATCGTATCATCAATAGGCTTATCAGTATAATAAGGGGTACTCATTCGGTCGTTTGTATATTTTTATAATCAATACTCAATTAACACAAAATTGGTCGACAAAAGGTAATCAGATATCATCCAGCATTTCTTATACCAGTCATAGGCCAATAGCTAACTTTGTCGTTGTATGCTGTGACATAAGCGCACCGAGAAACATTCTTATCTTTGTTTTCTGGTTGTTGTTGTTTTGTTGTTTTGCCTATAATCATAACACTGTATGAAGGTCGATGTTTTAAGTAACAAAAAGATAACTCATCATACGGTCATAACTTATTCGTGTGTCACTGCGTATCAAGGGAATCAATTGTTCATCTTCTATGGAAACCAAAACAAACGATGATGCTTCAAAGGATTATAGTTCTACAAATCAGAATCCTGTTAGAGATGGGAATAGTTTTGATGATAACAAAGATGTTTCATTATTTCAGTTAGATAACAGTTGCCGTAATCAGGATCTTAATGTGTTCGTAAGTATTCCCAGCTGAGTGGTTTAAGTAGAATATATTTTCATATTTGTTTGCTTGAAACAAATGTATCATTATATTTGTATTGGATATATTCAGCGTATTTTGTTATTTATTGCGTACAATTATATATATATATAAACCTATGTATAAACAGAGAGCTTAAATATAGAGAGGCGTTACTCTTGCCGCGCCATGTTGAATTTTGAACCAGTGGCGCCTCCAGCGACCGGAGGTATTTCTCAGATAAACAAAAGTTCTCTGGTTGTCCACATGTGATCGTGTACATTTGTGCGCATGGTTGAAATGAATTGCCAATACTAGTACTATATGTTACATGATCACATACTCTTTTATTAATTAACACTTTAATTGTGCACACATGATATCGAAGGAAACGAAGCTCTGAAACTGTAAATAAAGAATTAAGTGATTTCACAGTCCAGTCAGTTAATAGACCCATTGCACGATGACGTCAAAACCCAAAACAAACCAGGCGCACTTTGCATTGTGGGATTTATAGGGGGTCCGTTGAGAGATAATACCGTGATAATCCCGCCATTTTAACCTTAAACGTTACGGATCTATTATAATCATGCCAAAAACTAACTCCTGCGTACCGTTTAACTCTGCTTCCCCCATTTGGATATATATTTATTTGGATATATACATATAATGTTATATACAGCTATTATAACGCAACCATAACACAATTCACCATATATTCATCATGTTCGTTTATCATATATTAACTTTAAAAAATTAAGTTCATTTAAAGTCTACACCTCAATAATATAGACCATGCAATATGCCCAGCTGAGAACAAAGAATATACAATGTTTATGTTTGCGTTAACATGTTAGAGATAGAGAAATTAGTACTTTCATACAATAAGCGGCATCAAATCTCTTGTCCCACAGGTTCATCTATAGTTACAATCAGTCTTTTAATTGTTATCAAATGGACAGAATAACCCAAATTGCTTCCAGCTCTAAACAACCACTACTACAAAAATATTACATTTAGTCCAGATCAGTGAACTGTTTAAAGTTAGACAGAATATACCCAGAGATGTAATAGACACATGCATCGACTACTGTAACAGATAACACCAGTAAATCTGTAACCAAGAGATTGGTCTGTTTACATGATATCTCATCATCATAGAACTTCAAGGACTGAAACAGAACAATACCTTTTAAAATAATGACTTGAACCATTAAGTGCATACACAATATGTAAATACATGTTTTCCTTTTTTTTTCAAGTTGGTTAAAGAATTTAATTTGATATACATTTAAGTTATGAAGAGAAGTATACCAATTAAAGCACATGAGCTGAACATTCAAGTACTAATTCAGGTGCTGGTAATCCTTTTTTTTTTTGTATTAAGATATGAAATGGGCCGACAAAATTTCATGGGTTTGATGCCTTGTTTCTTATTTAATTAATTTTATAATACCAATTTTCACCATTAGTATTTTTAAATATTAATTACCATCACAGCTGGCCCTGTCTCCTGTATAGGTCTCCTATCTGTTAATACCTTCCTCTTTGATTTGAGTGGATGCATGCAGTGGATTTGGTACATCAAAAATAGTTGGAATAGCATTCTAGATAAGTTGTCTGGTTCATGAATTCCGTTTCAATGAAGTGCATATCATACATTCTACAATTAGTATTCAAGTAATTTAAAGTTTCCTCATCATATATCTGAATGACAACAATTAATAACCCATCTTTTACTTCTGTCAATGGAAAAAATAACAAAATAAATGTTTCTACCACTAGTTGAGGTATCTAATAATTAATTTCATAACATTTAAATTATAAATAGAAGTCCAAAATATATATATATATATATATATATATATATATATATATATATATATATATATATATATATATATCAATAGTACCGATTTCTTACGTTTAAAAATAAATATGGATGCAGGTGATCATATAAATATTCAGCTACTTATAATTATTGTAATTAGGGAAAAATATCTGATTCAATTATATTATTAACAATAATAAAGTAAAATATACCTCCCACCCATAAATTCTTCAGAGGCTCCAGTACATGTAACTGTAAACTTATGTATATCTTATATACCCATTTTATGATTAATAGGTTGATATTGTTCAATAAAATTTAATAAGATTTTGTCTGAAACAAATATAGATCTAGATATATCCTGCTTAGGCCTACTGACTGGCTCATGTGAAATAAGGGCATGTCTACTTCAAATTGTTATGCTTATTTTTAAATATCCTTTATTAAATTTCATATCAAATTTTACACTAGCTTTCATTTCCTTTCGGGGATGTCTTTATTTGTGCATACTTTTTCGGTTACTGCAGCCGAAAGCTGCGCAGAATGAACCAGTGCCATTAAGCGCCATGTTAACGAAGGGAGCTGTCTGTTGACAATCTACCTCCGGTCGCTAGGGCCCTGGCGCTCCATGAATTCAAAATAGGGCCCATGTTAAAACGCGAAGTAACACGTTTTGTTATAAATAGTCTTTGGTATAAATGCGGTAAGTGTTATGCGAACCAAATAGCGTCATTAACTTATTATCGTCAATATGTATTCACCTCCAGCGATCATTATGTAGACGGTTCGCTAGGTGGCGTGCAGAAGCTGAACCATGGCAGTCGTGGCTAGTCTTAGTTCTTGGTGTTATTCCCGTGAGCATCCTGGTAGGCTTTGAGATTATTATATTTAGCATTTATTACGTGGAATATGTAGAATATTTTCAGGTTCCTCGATCGACACCTGGATTTATTATAACGATAAAAACAGGAGTAACCAGCATATTCGGTTAGTAACACAACTGGGATTATCTTTGTGAACTATATTAGAAGAAACACAAAACAATATTCTAACAAAATGCTGTTTTTCTGTTTCTTCCAATACAGTTTAAAAAATGGAAATTCTATTTTCAAAGATGTGCTAAAAATGGGTAGCTGTAAAGAGAACAGTTATTTTCATTTCTTCACATTTTCAAGAGGACTGCAAACTTTGTCCACCTTACAAATTTTACGTCTCATTACAATGCAGGTATATTAACAAGCACATTCATAAAGCGCTATCCAGCTAGGATTGTCTGTACGTCAGGTGGACTGTTGTCTTTCTTAGCTCATGTTGCCAGCAGTTTTGCGCCTAATATCTATGTCTTATACATAACCGAGGGGGTTATGCTAGGTCAGTGTATATAAATGAGTCAGTTGGTGATTAATAAAACAGATCAAAATAACTAAATGATGAAGTGTCATAATTTGGCTTTAGAATATTTAGAGGTCAAAAGTAACATAATATATATAGTAACATATAAAATGAATCATTTCAGGCGTATCTCTTAGTTTGATAACATTGACTACAGGCGTATTGATACAACAACACTTTTATAAGAATCGAACATTAGGAAATGGCTTACACATGTTAGGGTTGTCACTCGGGTACCTCATCGCACCCCCAATTGTAACGAAACTGATTAAAGTCTACGGCTGGAGAGGATCATTTCTTATCTATGGTGCAATAATAGCAAACACCATCGTTTTTGCATTCTTCTGTAAACAGCCACCACCATCATCAACTAGAAACAGATCACCATCTGCCAGAAATAAACGAGTAAATGAACATTGTTTATCAGAATTTAAAAATGAAGAGAAAAACAACGAAAAGACCGAAAACACAAAACAGATTATTAGAACAGTAAGAAGTAATAAAGTGGAATCTGTTAAATCATTCTGTTTGGATGTCTTTGACTTCAGCATTATTAAACAGTCTAGCTTTTTGGTCATATGTATTGCGGCAATGTTGGCAAGATATACATCTGTCACATTTATCCACCATCTTCCCAACAAAGCGGCGACTATAGGACTGTCTAAGGTAATCACGATTATAATCTTGTTATGATCAAAATTATAATGATGATTTTTTTGGTCAGTTCTGTTTATAGCTTAATATCAAAACTAGAAGAACACATGTTAATGTACTTTCCTTTAATGTTGTGTCTTAATACAATAGGAAGAAGCCGCCATGTTGATGTCTATATTTGGCATCAGTGGCATATGTTTTCGTGTCTTGGTAACCGTGGTGGCTAATCATGCCAAAGTAAACAGGATGGCATTTTATGGCTGTGGATTGTTTGTAGGATTTGTAGGTAGTTATCTGACATTTGTACACACCTTTTGGGCCTTCGCTTTAGCCTCCAGTTTACACGGACTTTTCTTGGGTACGTAGATATACTATTTAAAAACGATAAAACTTTCCAATAGATTTTTTCTTTCTTATTCGATTTCTAATTATTATATTTTCCCTCCATTCTAGGAATGACCAATACTATACGTTCAGTTATAATAGTGGAACAAATTGGTATATCACGTCTTCCGAAGGCAATGGCCATCTTGAACCTCTTCATCGCAGTATCGGCGATGTCTGCAATGCCTGTTGGTGGTATGTTGAAGAGGGACATTTGAAAACCCTCACTTGTCATTTGATGCAACTTTACCGAAAATTCTATGCCTACAATTCATGACACCAATAAAGGTGTTTGATTATTTTCAGGTCATATATATGATGTTAGCCAGAACTATGATCTACCATATGCGCTTGGAGGAATATGCAGTTTAATTGGAGGAATTATGATTATTATCTTAGTTTTGTATAAAATGACTGTACGCGGAAGAAAGCATGCAGAATCACCGGGAAATGATTACAGAACATAAATAAATAGAGTCTAGGGTTTTGCAAATTATATAGTATTATCGAATTTATCCATAAATATGATAAAAAGGAAATGGTGCCGTCACAGAATTGCATTTATGATCTAATATCAGAGAGACACTAGCTATAACAGACTGGTATGTATTAAAATTAGTATCATTGGAAATTAGAATTCCAATATTATCTCTAACAAATAAACTTAAACATTGTTATCTCGTGTATTAATCAATGTGTTAACTGTAAACGTAAACATACCTGTCAACCTTCGAGAAATGAAACAGTAGTTTAGGATGAATAAAACCATAAAAGTGTCAACAAAAACATAAGTTCTTAGAAAACGGGACAACGATCATTTATGTCAACTATTATTAATTGATTCTATATTTATTTATGTGTGGCACATTTTTCTGGAGCCACCTTCTCCTCTGATATATTAAACTTGTAGCATGGGCTGTTATTGTTGAGCTTGCACTGTAAATGTGATGCGGGTGTGTGTGTATTAAAGCTCTAAAGAAACTCTGTATGCACTTTCCGGACAACAGAAAACGCTCTCTCACAGTCAGCATTGCTGTGTGGCAACCTGATAACAGCGACCATTACTTGTGCAAGTGCAGGGAACCGTATCTGTCCCATTGCCGTCTTTTATTTTCATGATTTAACCCCAGTAACGGTCAACATATTTCTGTACACCACCTCCTTCCATGCCGATCTCAGTGTTCTCTATAAGCGGATAGTACTCAAATTGTTCTTTGGGGACCTATTGTCAGCAAAAGGAGCAAAGCATTAAAAGTATCACTAAAGAGGTTCCCCATCACTGCCTCTACGATGGGGTCATCTGTATTGGCGAGTAAGGTGCGCGTTGGCATACCAATAGCCTACAGCTCATCGTCATGTTAGTTTTACCTCAACTCAAATTTTACCTCTCTAACATCAGCCTTACTATTTACATACTTCATCTATACGAACTTGACACGTTTCATCTGCCTGGAAGAGTTTGCTAAAGTTATTCATGGCAGGCCGGATGGAGTTGAAGAAGCGCATGATGAATTTTGTTTGAAGGTCGTTGAGCTACTTCATTAGGCTTTTTTTACTCTGTACAGCATCATGGCTAGTGAAGTATCCCAAACAGCTGGGTACTGAGTGAGCACACGCTCCATAATACAGAGAAGAAAGAATAAGCGAGTTTGGTAGTGCTTTAATACTTGCATGTGCTTAACATCTGTAAATATTTCAAATTCCCTCAAAATCTCTCTTCTCTTCACACTTTGAGCAAAGTGTAAATAAAGATACACAAAGAAGTCATCCACGGATACAGATAAAGTCTTCATTACCACCAACAAACACAGGTTTTCAAGGTGATAGGTGCAGCCAATGTTGAATATATTTGGCTGCTTCTCTTTGATACGCGTGAGCACATATTTTCGCGAGCCGATCATCACATTGCAGTTGTCAAACCCGACAATATTCTGCGATAGAATCTCGAGGGCCTTCAGCGAATCATCCAATACACTAAATATATTTTCGATGGTAACGCCATTGCAGATGTGCATGTCCAAGATATGCTGATATGCTCTCGAAGCAGAGAACGAAGATGGCCAGTCATTTGTCACCTTTCAGATCATTACTTTCATCTATCAAAATGGAAAACGTACCACCTTTACATCGCTCGACAATTTTCTTTGTAGCTTCTGTGGCAAGACAACTCTGCGTTGTCCGCTTGCATTGGAATGATTGTCAAACTCAAAAATAATCTCCCGTTTTCAAATTTCAATAACTACAAACATCTAGATTTTGTTTCAATTCATCTTGCTAGGAAAAGTCGGATGATTGATTTTATTGATAAAATATAGAGGTCAAAGAAGTAGTAAACCGTATGGGTTTTCAACTACGCCTATAGTCGTAATTTTATTAATAAAACCGTAATGACTACGGTTAAACGGTAGTACTTTACAGGTCCGTATAAATAACATAACTAGAATATTTAAAAATGGACTTAAATATGGATTTTAATACACTTCTATTCTAAAGTATTTAAATACCTTAAAAGCGTTTTATTTCAGTTTTCCAAAATATAAAATACTTGTATTCGATTACTTATTTCAAGTACAGTGTAAAACATTTTTATAGAATTATTATTTATGTCCTGATCTGATTATTACTCAACCAACATGAAAAGTGTATGTCCTTTATGAAGATCAAAATACAATGTCATTTAGAAAGATCAAAATATAAAGTCATTTAGGAAGACAAAACATTTAATATCCTTTATGAAGCTAAAATATAATGTCTTTTTGGAAACTAAAAACATAATCTCATTAAGGAAGATACAAATATAATGTCGTTTATTGCTTGCTGCATTATGATAGTCTTGATTTAAAACAGTGCGTTCTTCAAAATTGTTTAAACCGAAATTAGTTTAAATTTTAATTAATGAATGAGTGAATGAGTAGTGAGTGAGTGATTATATATTCGAAGGAGTGCTCTTTGAGATACTCAGCCATATTAACCACTATTGATGTTAATCTTATAACATTTAACATAAGATAAAAGCCAAAATACTAACTATTAATTATTGGGTGAATATTTTGGTGGAAGTAAGTTAACTATAAATGTTTAAAAGTCATATTTCTTTAAATATTACTAATACTAATAACATTAAACATGTAGATTTAATCAAGCACTCTTAATGCTAGAAGCCATTCAATTTCGCTGGACAATGATAACATGAAAATGATGTATCTAAAAATAATCCGTTTCACAAAGTTGGTACTGCTATACTAAGTCTGTAATCAATCACCATATTATTTGAGCCGAGGCATAAATACCTGAAATGTTAACTGATGACGTGAGTTTCTGGAAAACACTGTCATTGATAAATATTGGTGGTAAAATTTGGAATTTGATATCTCAGTGGCAGCCAATGTATTTTGTTTTAAATGGAGTAAGGTGATATGGATTTTTTCGACTTCCAACTTGTCACGTCGGAACCTTGGACACCATATCACATTTTCATATTCCAAATGAGGGCATACCATAGTGGTGAATAACTTGGGGAATTACCTCTCATCAATGCAGGTGAATGTTGCTCTAACAAGTCCACGAATTCTTGATGATTTGTTCACCCCTTTGGACACATGCATATGGAATTTCAGATCCCGGTCAATTGTGTCACCTAAGCCTTTCTCATCTGTTATTGCTTCCAGTGAGGTGTTACTCATACTGTACTCATAACAAGGGGTTGTTGGGCCTAGATGGAGAACATTGCATTTGGCCTCATTAAATCCCATCTGCCATTTTTGCAGTACATGTGACATCACCAGGTAGGTCATTAATAAAAAAGACAAACATAATTGGCCCAATTACGCTGCCTTGTGGTATGCCGCTGAGGAGTCCTGCCCAATTAGATAACTTGCCATTCACCACTACACGCTGCCGTCTGTCTGAGAGTAAGTTTTCAATCCAGATGAGAAGTCGACCTTTTATACCATATGCCTCAAGTTTCTTAATTAATCTCCTATGAGGAACAGTGTCGAAAACTTTTCTGAAGTCAAGGTAAATGACATCCATAGGGTCTACACCATTCAGTAACTCAGTCCACCGCTCAAGTGTGACGAGTAGCTCAGTTGTACACACGCGTCCCGGATCAAAGCCATGTTACGCATCACAGAATAGATCGTCATTCATCATATGGTTGACTAGCTTGTTTCGAATTATAGATTCCATAATTTTATCGATAATTGATGTTAAGCCTACTGGTATATAATTTCCTCGGGAGATTTTTTATCCTTTAATGGTGGATTGATGTTATGTGGACATCCTTCCATGCTTCTGGTAGTGTACCTACCATAATAGACTTACTTAATCTTATTTGCAAATTCACCTTTATTGCGCTGGGTAGTTCCTTTAGTACCTGTGGATGTAATCCATCTGGGCCAGCTGGCTTGGAAACATTCAACTTATTTAGTTTCTTCTCAACCAGATCAGGAGTAATTATTGCATCTCTGTATGTCACCAAGGCCTGTTTTAGACTTGTAGTATCTCAAAAAAATAGTTTGGGTTGTCCTTCAGACTGGCTGCCAGCATCCGTTCAAAATCTCTACAGAAGTTTCTTGTCAGGTTAGTGAATTAATTTTTCTCAGTAGTTGCACGGATCTAGTCCAAACGATCTCCAGTCAGCCGATATCGTTTCCATGCTTGCTGCTTCTTTTTATGCTTTGCTATGACCTTTTATGCTTTTCTGTTCTTTGAACTTACCTGTGGATTGTATGTGATGATTATATAGTCACTCAAACCCAATGCTTATTGGTACTCCACTTTGTTGATCATGTTATCTACATTTATGAAGAGTAGGTGAAGAATATGTGGGTTTTGCCCATGCCTAAATATAGTAGGGGTATATATGTGCTGTATCAAGTATGCGTCTCTCACAGCATCCTGGAATAATTGACTACAGTGGTACATACCTTTCTCAGTGGCTTTGTTGTTCCAATCAATTTATGGGTTATTAAAGTCTCCCATAGATATTACTTGGGCTGGATCTCTGCAATTTGACTCAGCTAATAGCTTGTAAAATTTGTCGTTAGTTGCTGGTGAACTAGTAGGGCCCCTGTATATACGCCCCAGCATGATTTTAGTGCTATCGCTTAAGTTTAATTGGATCCATATACTTTCCTTAAAACCAGTGTCTGTTTGAATTTCATATGCTCTCAAGGCGAGGTGTTTAGCAATGTACACTACCTTTGGCTACTTCTTCCTCTTCTATGTTTGTATACAGGTTATACCCATCTAATGTGAATTATTTGTTGCTTAGGACTTCTTTGGTGTACTTAAGACTTACCTCAGTGATCCCAATGCCAACTGTCTTCCTCTCAATTGCTATCATCTGAAGTTCTCTCATCTTGTTTGTTAAAGTATCAGCATTAGTGTTCATCAATATCAGATTTTCTACCTTGCCTTCCAAATTGGCGTCATTTAGCCACTGTTGTGAGGAAGGTGTCCTTGCTATCTGTGTGGTACCTGTGACCCCTTTTGTATCCTGTCTGGCATCTGTGTTGCTATCTTCTACTTGAATGGATGTCACATTAGCCTCATGTATGAATTATGTGGCTTAATTTGCTATATATCTGGGATGATGGATGAATGCTATTTAATGACACATCGACACAATTTATGCCGTTCAGTGTCCTCTGTATATCTCAAACACAATTGTGTTAAATTAAATCGTTTACTTCATTTTTGCTAATTATGAGTGTAAACTCTGACTAAAAATAGATACTATGCATAATGGATGGCAGTTGATCTATTGTCATTCTACCAGCTTATGCTTTCTTATTAAATTCTGTATTTGCAGTGCTTAATAGTGTGCTATTGTTTACTCTGTGGTGCTGGTGATCTTGTAGTATATTAATATTTACAATGTCTCGGGGGCCTAGCAAGTTCAGTGCATCATGGCTTACTCATTTTAAAGGAGTACTTTGCTCAGGTTTGGCTAAAGTGTATGGGTTTCTCTACCGATTACTACTGGCATTTTTTGCATTTAGCAACGAGAAAGCATATTTTATAGTAAAATTCCACCAGATTTATGAGTATTATTTGAAGCAATTAATCTCCAGCTCCAAGATGTGTCAGCCAATCAGCGAGCGATACGTCACCAGTGCTTAGCGTACCGACTTTCAGTTATGGTTCCAACATGTAAACATACCGGATTCTTGTGTTGGATTACTTTGTATATTGTCATAATTACCCGGTCATAGCCTCAAATATTCCACCTTATGATTTTGAACCAGTATATTATAATTCTGATTTATCAATTACTGAAAGTACTAAGAGTGACACAGAAACAGAGTTCATAAATACCGAGAACAATCAACATCGAGTCGGAGCTGTCATTTCAGAATGGTGTTCGTGCGAGCAATGCGTTTTAATGCCTACAGCTAGCGTCTATAGAATGTACATTTTATTGTGAATTATCAAAACATATACATGCAGCTTAGATCTTGTTACTTCAGACATTGTATTTGTAGATCTATTCTAAACTAAATCTACTCTGGAATTTAAATAACCAAGACAAAATTCACATCACCGAAGAACACTATTCGTGTTTAATTCTTTACAGATCATACAGACAGTTCACTTATTGAGTTTATGGAAAATCCGGCCCCAAAAACATTATTATTATACCATCATAGGTTCAACAATCAATAAGAAACACATAAGAAGATGATGTATATGAGGGATATCATGAAATTATTTAGTCTGATAAATGAACTGTTAATATTTTACAGTTGAGATCTTTTATATTCAGTACTTTCACATTTCAAATATTTATTCTGATTCTGTGGCATTACACACCTTATATATATATATATATATATATATATATATATATTAAATGACTTAATTCTGTTCTTATTACAATATTTGATACATAGCTGTATCATGTCAATGATATTACACACATGCAACACATTTTATTGAGACAGCTAGGCAATATATACCCTTGTCAATATGAGATATGGTTTAAACAAAAAATAAGCATCTACATATACTTCACAAAGTGAAGTAATTTTGACAAAACATTCAACTTCTATAGTCATTAGTTTTTCACAAGTTACAAGATTAATATGTATATTTCACTTCAATATTCAATCAATAGTACAACTAATTTGGTCCATGAATAAAAACATACAATGACATGAATGTTGTAAACACGGCAATGAAAATGGGCTGAACTGCATCAATCTCATACATATGTAATTGTCTAATTACAACCATATATGATAAAGGAGTAACAATTAGGGGTTGAATATAGGTAATTAATACATACAAATAACTTACTACTGAGGCAAGTTGCACAAAACAAAGCAATATTTTCTTGTATATTTATACATTATCCTTATAATCCACCCCAATTTTCATGAATTAGATATCCATGCAATAGCAATGTTTGATTCATTTATTGGCTGTAATTAGACAATTTCTTATTTGAAATAGACATATTTCACTAGCTTGTGAAATGAACATGTAGGTGTTACACGTTAATGCTTTTAGCCCAATTAATATTCAAGAAGAAAGTATTAGTTGACTAAAAGTTATTTTGTAGGTCAAAATAATCAACTTAATTCAGGTGTATATTGCTAAATTGGTTGGCAGATAATTAAATAGTCCATATTACATTTCACATTAGGCACCAATTAATTTTGTATCAATAATTATAACTAAAGTGCAAACATTATGTGATACAAACATTAGGAATTATTATTTCTTTGAGGGAAACATATTTTAAGGGAGTTAATATGGCAAATACAAATGTGTCCATGTTACCTAAATGAGAAACCAACTACATGGACTTATTTTTTTATCCTGTACAAAGATGGCCATCTATGTAACCATAGCAAAATGTGAAAAAATCAAGCTTGAAATGACATTGACAAATCCGAACTTGTCTTGCGGGGGATGAAATAATTTTAGTTTCTTCAACCAACTATCCAATTTAAATTTATTACCTCTCATGGCAGCGTGAAAAAGGAGTATCCAGCATTTGGTTTCTCCGTAAACAGACAGTTTCTGTTGCTTAAAACATACAAGGATATATGAGACGATTCACAGAGCTAAGCACTGTTGACGTCACAAGGCTAGGTCAAGGTCGAGAAAATAAATGGCGCCAATTTCGAAGCTCAGTTGCCGCAGAATATCAGACCGTCTTCCATGCACGAAAACTATATTAGAACGCAGCGGTTTTTATACATAAACATGTTGATAATAACGTTTATTTAGTGATTGACAATATAGTGTAAAGAAAAACGTCATTTATGGATATGAAAATAGAGCAAAGTTCCCCTTTAGTGCTAACGCCCAATGTTTGCGTGAGCGATGTAGGAGAGGACATGATGGTTTTCATGCCTACAGCAGATTATGTGATACTGAAATAAAGTCTGACAATGCTGGTTAACAACAACTATTGCAGCATGAGAAGAAAGATGTTCACAGGGAAGACATCATATACCTTTAGGATGGTGTACAAAGCAAGTTGTTCTTCTCAGCCAGTTCAACAAGTCTACACACAGTTGATCAGGTAGGTGATATCATCCAAAATATGGTTCCAGACAGTAAAATTGCACCCAGCTTCAGTTTAAGTAGGACAATTGCATCATACGAGATCAGCGACGGACTTGCTCCATACTTTAAGAAAACCATTGTTGAGGATGTAGTGAAGTTGGATCTGCTAGTAAGCATGCATTTTGAAAGAATTATACACAGCGGCACTGACCGGAGGCTTGAAGATTGGTCCAACGTATGTCACTGTTGACCAAAAATGGACAGATTCAATGTTCGATGGCTAATTTGGGGATAAGTACATTTACTTGAAACCAAATAAATTGTTGTCGTCTTTGCAGGTAGCATCCAATGCTGTAACAGAAAACATACAAACTGAAATAGAGCATGATTGCATTGCAGAAGAATTACTAGACTGGATGGATATTGGGGTGGATCTCGATGAAGGTCATCGTCAGATGCTGATCGAACTGATTGAGCGATACGGTGGTGGCCTCAGCAAATACGAGGGAGATCTGCGCCGATAGTGATTGTACTTAAGATCCGTATGTGCATTGACTATCGCGGACTCAGTACCAAAACGTGTCAAGATGAGTGTCCGATTCCAAGAATTGAAGAAGCTTTCGATATTCTACGGGGAACCAAGTTCTTCTGTAGCGTAGATCTGGGTCACGGTTACTATCAAGTTCCAATGGCAGAAGAATACATTCATAAGACAGCATTTAGATCATGAACAGAGGAACTTTATGAGTTCACCAGGATGTGTTTTGGCTTGACGAGAGCTCCGACGACATTTATGAGAGTTATGGACAAACTGGTTGAGGACCTAACCATTAGAAGCCTATTGGTATACCTCGGTGATATTTTGGTTTGGTGGCGGAGACGCTAGCACGATTAGAAGTAGTGTTACAAAGGTTGCAGAAATCAAATCTGAAGGTTAAGCCTAGCAAATACCAGTTGTTCCATTGGAAGTTGCGGTATCTAGGACACCTTGTTTCTGAGGATGGTGTAGAATCAGACACTAGCAAATTATATGCTATCACTGGATGGCCAAGACCATCTAATGAGAAGGAAGTACGTCCATTTCTGGGAATTTGCGGTTATTATAAACGCTTTGTGCCACAGTTTGCTCATATTACCTACCAATTATACTGTCTAACTGGATGTAGAGGGAAAAGGGAAAACTCCATAAACCTAGGAAGTTAACTGCTAACCGTTGGAAAAGGACGGATGATTGCAAGGCAGCATTTATCAAACTGAAAAGTGCATTAACTGGAGAACCGGTGCTAGGCTATCCGAACTTCAAACAACCATACATATTGGTATTGATGCCAGTTTCCTTGGGCTAGGGGCAGTTATATCCCAAGAGAAAGATGGAAATGTAGTAGTTATTAGCTATGCTAGCCGTACTCTGAGGCCTATGTGAGGAATATAGAGAATTATAGTATCATGATGTTGGAGCTGCTAGATCTAAAGTGGGCAGTAACCGAGAAGTTCAGGGATTATTTGTTGTGATCACGATGTACGGTCTACACTGACAATAATCCATTATCATATCTCCAAACAACGGCAAAGTTGGGAGCTATAGAGATGAGGTGGTCTAATTAGCTCAGTTCAAGTATATCTCCGACAAGTCTGAAGTGAACGCAGACGCTCTTAATCGGAATTCACAGCATGATCCTGAACTACATTCAGTGCGGTTTGAAGAGGTTTGAGGGTTTGTTGAAATGGACACTACGTTTGCAGTTTATCTGGGCACAACAGTGCCAATTGTGGAAGAAATGGTCGGCGCTGATATAGTTCGTTTGCATGAAGCTCATGATATTGCACCAAATATTGGAGCTATTGGAACCTTTCTCTCTCTTTCATGTCAGGAACATATTTGATGTATTCATGATGACTTGGTTGCTACGTGCTATTTCTGGTTATGAACGTCATGATAAGGGTTGTGTTAAGGAGATGCTGCCACCTAATGGCCTTAAGCCACATTATCTATATATATCAGAAATAGTGAGTTGGTACCGATGTTTCTGCCGTATTAACTGTATTATTAATTATATTGTTAGTTTTACTATCTTTAAGATGTTCAGTTATTAGGTACGGCCAGTTGGCTATATGAAACAATGTTTTTGGTTATTTTTAGAAATAATTGAATAGAATAGTATTTTTGCACACGACAGAAATTGCACATGTTTCCAAAAGTCAAGTGGATCCCAACAAGTGTTCTCAATTTGCTCCGCATTGTAGGTACGAAATATAAAGTCTACATGGTAGCTAAATGGTGGAATATAATGTGTTTGAATGAATTAATTACTGTAGAATCAAATTAAAGAGGCTTAGTAATATGACAACGCCAATTAAGGGTAATAATGCATTTAAAGCGAATGATTCCATAGCGGGTCGTTGATTGTGAAATAGGTAATAAGCATAGTAATATTCTGTATTAAAAATAAATTATAGCCAGCCATATTTAGAGTTGATGCATGTTCACACTGTATGTTGGACTATAGGTAGAAGGAATATTTAGCTAATCTTGTTGGAATTTGGGTTAGAGACTTCTGGCTGTCGCCTATTGGGCACAGCCAAATAGATTTAGCTAATTTTATGTTAACGGTGATCTGTTAGTTAGGTATATGCTAATAATTGTGTTTTTTACATGTGTTAGGATCATTTCTTGATGTGTTGTCAAATGGTGCAGCCCACAATGTGCTAATTAGGGGTCTTCGATCCAGATACTTTATGCAGTTTGGATGCCAGGGTCAGTAATTTGGATCGGTTAATTGAATTTTATCATAATTTGAAAGTGGTATTGAATATCAAATGCCATGTTTACACTGCACGTCATTACTCAGACATTAGAGACTGCATCTAGTCTCAGGTTTTACTATATGTAATAACTATATTTCACATGTCCAAGTTTATTGTAAAATGTCAATATGTAATATATGTAATGGTACACTATAAATTGCTTTTGGTTAACTTTATTAATGTGTGTATATGTGTATTTAGTGAATTTGTTATAGTTTGTTTTAATAGTCAGTAAATATTGTACGAAAGAGAATTTGTGTATTGTGCAAGTTTTCCATCAGTGGTGTAATAAACTAGGAAGTGCCATTGCTCATCTACCTGTGTGAAAGTGATGTTATGGTGTTAATCTCTAGTCGATTATTGAACTATCAACATAGGATTGCAGAATTATGTTCTTTGGTGTCGCCAAATGTCTTAACTATTATATACTACGCTGTGTATTATAGCCATCGTACAGGGATTTTATTTTGGCTCTAATTTAGAATAAACTAAATTATTATTATTTTTTTTTATTTTTTTTTTTTATTATTATTATTATTGTCCTGTTTAATAGAGCTCTCATAATTTCAGCTATACCAGTTATTCTGGTCAAAACTAGATGGGGTTAAAAAAGGAACCTCCGTAGTCTAACAGTACCGTTTTGGATCACACAGAACACTATTACCCATGTTCGAATCTCGGCTTGGGTATATCTGAAGGGTGTTTCATCTTTGACTTCACTTCATTACCTTTAGAGGTCGTTCGACTCATTTAGCCTACCATGTGCACAAAAGTGACCCTAAAACACCAAGCATCATCATCATCATCATCATCATCAGATAGGGGTTAAGAAGAACTCAAAGACCTTTAGCTCTTTCTAACATAACATTTATTAAATAAATGTCTCGACAAAAAAAAGTATTTGGGTGGAAATTATATATATATATATATATATATATATATATATATATATATATATATATAAGTTAGACTCGTGATTTTGGACAACACAATCACTTCATAGCTGACGAGTAGATAAAAGAAATGAACGTTTATACTACATTAAGGCTTAATTGTATTTATGGCGTTTCTTTTTATTTCGAAAGATATATTTACGACATTACTTACACATAGCTATGATATATGCCTACGAGTTTATTAAATAAACTACAACAAATAATCCATTCATGTACTGTCGTTGTGGCCATGCTGATCAACGTATCGTTGTCTTAAAGCCTGAACGGGTTTTGTTTTTATAAATAAATAAATTGTTTCATGAATAATAAAATAGCTATACTTTAAAAGCGTCATCTTAGGTATAACTTTGTTTGTTTTTCACACTCATCAGTTACCCAAGAATAACGTGGCATCACAATAACTTTGTATAATATTGTTGAAATTAATTAAACCACTCGATTGTGTAACATTAATTCATGTCATTGCTTCATGAACCAGATTAGCTTAGTTCGCATTCGTTTACGCTACAATTTGTTTGAATTATAAGTGACTTTTTTTAAATAGTAGAAAAATAAGCTGTTCCTAAAAATCCCAATGAGAAAAGCTAATCTGTATACACCCGTTCGTGACCATTTCATTTTAATTGAAATACTTGAGTGACGAAAGAGAATAATTGAAATCGTTCGCCACTTAGAAACATACATAGTTTCTGTTTGGATGAGGTACGTTAATTCCCCCCCCCCCACTGAAGATAATTAACTTGATGTAAGGTGAATATAATAAATAGAGCAATGAAACTTGCGGAGTATACCTTATGATTAATTTTAGCTCAAAATCCTATTAAAAACCAGCCTCAAAGGAGATACATATAAACTTATAATACACATCGTTAATAGCTTTTGCAACATAAGCAAGAGGTATTCACTCTAATATTACAAATGCTGAAACTATTAACCCAGAACAACAAGACTTTGTCTATAATTCGGGATACTGATGGTCTAATTTGTCCACCTTTAAGTCAATCGTTTTTCGAAATATCTCAGCCATTGGAATAAAGAAAAGGTCATGGAAAAGTTGAAGATGTCTATGGAGGAAGAGACTTGCTTTGCAGGGTGTAACTTTCAAAATTCGTAATAATAATAATAATAATAATAATAATAATAATGAGCGAAATGGCAGTTATTTTTTTACGTGGCTTAGCTACCTCAAATGAGGGAACACATATGGTCTGTAATTTACACCGTCACCGCGGGAACTAATTCTAAATAAATTTAGTATTTACAATATATAGCATATTCGGTGGAGAAAACCTTGCCAGTTGATTGTTTGGATGATAAACTCCTACTATACTACCACGGCCGGGAATCGAACCTGCGACCTCCCTCACACCATAATCATAACCTTGGGTAAATAGTCCCACACTCTACCCATGAATCCACAAAGGCGTATACTATCGGTCGTGTAATTAATTTTGACTAAGATGCCATATAACAAACTACGATGTAAGAATAGCGTAATTAATAAATAAACTGTCCTCCTTTATAAAATTCCTCCTGAAATTTGTTTTATCTTTAGTCTTACTATCGCAAAACACTGCTCTGCTGCTCTTTGTGTATCTAATAAGGAACCGAACGTTTACATTTAGCTTTTGTTATGTCGAGTAGGTCAGGTACTTTGAATTATCCAGCTTCCTCGCTACGACAAATCCACCATCCGATACATTATTGCCTCTGACGGATTTAGCTCCATTATAAACATTTCCGCTGGTTTAGTCAGCAAGACACACCAACATGTTGTCGGTAATGGTTCATTAACCAGCCCACCCGCGATAATTGGTATCGTAACCAATTACAATAATCCTTGACCATACACACCGATACACGATGCTTTCATTGCTTGTGGCTATCTAATAGCCAATCATAATCATTCATGGCTAATTACAAACACAAATGTGTGATCTTTCCAATGAGCAGATCATCATTTAATCAACGAGTAATTCTTTATAATGTCTGTAATTAACAAACATCAAAATGATCAATGGCTTCAATGCCATTCTGTGTCTTGCGCACGGTTATTGAATATTGATTTAAATAGATCTTTATGGCTTTGCCCAATAGGCGACAGCCAGGGGTCTCTACCCCAAACTTCAAGAACAACATATGATTTTAAAATGTGTGACACAGACTGCCGGTAGGTCATGGACTCGATATTATGACATTCTCATTTATCCAACATATTATCAGAGAGAGAGAGAGAGAGAGAGAGAGAGAGAGGGGGGGGTATTCATCAGCCTGAGGGCCCCAGCTAATCTGTTTTAGGCTGTGTACAGAAAGCGGAAGAACATACAAAAATTACCATTTGACACCACAGCTCGCAGTGAACAAGTGCGTGTAGTTCAATGGTAAGTTAATATACATAAACTCTCTATCTCTCTGTGTGTGTGTGTGTGTGTGTGTGTGCGTGCGTGAAAACTCAGTAGTAGGGAAAATATATTTATACTGATCTAATTCATCATCTTTCCATTAAAAAATATTTGTTATTTGAGGAGTTTACAGTAATCACACTCAAAGAGGACAAAATAATACCATAAAGCACAAAGTTTAAGTATCTATTTTGTCTATTGTAGTCGCTCACAATTGGCTACTGTTCGAAGTCGATTTTATTCGTGTTTTGGTATCCACTCAGGACAGGTACACATATCTTATTGTAAGTGATGACCGTGTAGTTCGATAGAAGAGACATTTAAATTCTACAACCACGGCCAGAAGACATAGAATTATACCAACAATATAACAACAACAACAACAACAACAACAACATGACACACTTGACTGAATTCGAAAGGGAAGCTTTCCCTGTCCGCTCCGACAGCATCAGATCTGAAATTATTGTATCAGAACACAAACGGCAAACGGTTAATCTAGGGAGAAGTTCTACCTTTATCAACAGTGGGACTACTGTATGTCCAAATGATGACATATTTTGTATAACATCTGGCCAACCATTGGTGGAAACAACTCAACGTCTTAGTAACAGAAAGAGTGCGAACAGCGAAACAGATCAGAAGAAAAGGATATTTCCTGTTGTTGCTTGTAAGTGTTCGGGTCGAATGCGATGAAATAACTAGAGCGCTTATTTTAACCTTGGAAGTACCTATTGAACAATTGAATTTTGGTAAAGAGGTCTTAATTTTCAGATCCTTGTTTGAAGTATTTTATAACATGCACGACCATTGTGGGAAAATATTTATATATTTGCTCTCTCTCTCTCTCTCTCTCTCTCTCTCTCTGAGGGGATGATTTACTGAAAGTATTATATTATCTTTAGCACTACTGTCATGGAAGGCCAAAGCGGAGCCAAGAACATCATGGTTGCTGCTGTTCTTCTGTATGGTTCCAATACACGTCTTGATGGGAATGGAAATAGGCAGCTTCGGCTTTTACTATGTGGAGTATGTGGACTATTTTGAAGCACCAAGTTCACTTGTCGGCCTCATTTCGACGGTTAAAGCTGCCGTGGTTTGTTTATCCAGTTGAGTACTCACTCACGCATCACACTAAGATAGGAATAACATTCGTCAATATATATTCGGTATAGCTTATAAACAACACGAGTCAATGTATATTCGGTACAGCTTATAAACAATGATGCCCATAGCATTATGTGTTGAGGAGCAATGTAAATAATATACCTCCAACGGTATTCAATACGAATTTGACCTTATCGTATGTTGTAGGTTTGGTAAATAGTAGCATCCTGAAACGAACGGCAGCCCGCACGACTGCTATCTACAGCGGTGTCATGTACGTGCTAGGATTTCTACTCACCAGTTATGCGCCTAATATATACGTATTGTTTATCACAAACGGTGTATTGCCAGGTAAGTAACGGTTTTAATAAAATGCGTAATTATATATCTATGTTCGAATGTCTAATTGTCTACGTAGACATCTGGATACATCTTCTTTTCGTTCTTCATCCATCCGATACAAAACAAAAACTTTGAGTTTCACAATAATTGTTGCCTTTTTATTTCGGATTTTATAAATGGATTATTATCATATCCTGAATGTCGTTAAAATGTTACGTAAAGGAGCCATAATCCAAAGGGCTGTTTTATGACTTAATTCGTCCACAGGTATTTGTCATCTGACCACCTTCGTATCCACTTTCATTGAATTATATTAAAAAATTAACATTTCAGGAATGGCAGGTAGTATGTGCCTGATGACAATGAATTTTCTCGCCCAGAAACATTTCACAACAAATCGTGCTTTCGGAATAGGCTGTCTGTCTGTATCTTTAAGCGTTGGCTTAACGATTGCGCCCGTTCTCTTAACTTTCCTGATCCAGACGTACGGATGGCGAGGTTCGATTTTTATTTTGGCCGCACTGTACGCGCATATTACTGTTTTGGGTTGGCTCTGTATGGAGCCACCGGCTCTGTGTAAAGCGGAATCAGTAAAATCAGACCCTGTTGTTGTGACGAACAAGGCTCAACACAATGATTGCGGAAGTCAACAAAGACGTGCCAAGTTGGGGCAAAGGAATCCGAAAAACCAAACCGAACGAGAGGACGAACACTACGCAATGTCGTTAACATCGCCGATAAGAGTAAACGATGTCGAAGTAAAATGGAAGTCTAACAATCGTAAACAAAGTATGAGAAAGACAGAAATAATTGCAACAGGCGGTATTTCACGGGATACGGACACCAGGATAGATGACACATTTGGACGCCATATAAGTGTCACGGTGTCATCGTCATCAGCGCCAGGACAGGAGAACATCGTCGACGGTGGGTGTTCCGGTCGAGGTAACCCGATCAAATCTTTTCTCATCGATGTCTTTGACGTCAGCCTGTTGAAGAACGGTAATTTCGTGATGGCTTGTTTGTGCATAATGTTAGCCAGGTACAACATGACACTGTTCATCCAACATATGCCGCTTAAGGCCACGACGTTGGCGTTGTCCACGGATGAAGTTTCCTTCGTCATGTCGTTGTTCAGTGTCGTGCAAACGGTCGCCAAGATATGTTGTATGGTTTGTGTCAACCTAAAGTGGATCAACGAGATGACGCTGTGTGGTTGTGGAATACTCATATCCGGCGTTGCCAACTGTCTCACTCTTCTACACAGTATTACCGGATTGTCTGTCGCAGCCGCTTTAGAAGGAATTGGTACAGGTGAGAATTTAAGAATGTACGGGATGACCTTAAAGGTTTGTGGAGAAATGTGGAATTATTTGAGATTTGTTCATCTATTTCAACACACACACACATATATATATATATATGAATTCCCATATTTGATATAGCTATGTCCTCTGCGGTTGTGGGGTTGATTCTCGTCAACATGGTGGGCATTAAAAGGTATCCGAAGGCCTTAGCCCTGTTCGGTATAATACTATCCGTTGGTGGTATGATAGCTGTCCCATTATCAGGTATGTGAATGGAGTAGGATTATTTATACCATAATGTAGGATTTCACTTTCATGGGGGATTTTTAATCCGGTACATTTCTTTCTTTTGAAAACTCCATTTAAGACGTAATTGCGATATGTAGCAACAGTAAAAAATTAGAAAACCACTGCATTAAAAATGGGAGGTTTTGTCTAAGAACGTAATTATGTTTTTTTATTGTTTATAGGCTATATCTATGACGTCACACATAATTACGATATACCCTTTATTCTTGGTGGTATTCTTGGACTGGTAGGAGGTCTGTTGATGCTTTTATCTCTCCTTGTGACATGCAGGCGACAGAAAATATATCAGATGAAGCATGATTCAGTAATGCAGGAAATTGTTGGAAATATGTCTAATCGATACATAAAAACATCATAAAATAATCACATATCTTAAGCATATAAGTTGAATTTAATGCTTGGAGTAAGTTGCTACTTAAAACACCAATAATTAAACCGTAGACGTTTTCATCTGTACAGTTGTGCATTACTGTTATCACGCCGTTACAAGATCTTACCCCGCTTTTTTTGTCACAGAATATTACGTATAATATTGTTGTACCAGGCACGATAAATAATGTTATTACGAATGGGTTTGTCACCCGTCTCTTCAAATTTAAAGTCAACTTCAAATGAGTATGTTATAATCAACCAGATGAAAATGGCCACGTGGACTCAGTCTGTTAACTGATATTTCACGAAAAATTTATTAAGCCATACTCGGAGGAATACTTTCTAGTCTCTCTGCTCACCAAGTCATTTTAATTATATCCGTGATACTGTATCTTTGATATTATCTTGTGCCATATAATATATTATCAAACGTTTCCATTTTCTCCGATACTTGTATCTTACCTTATTGTCATTATACCATTTTATACACCACTTTTAGGTTATTAGTTCCACATAATGTAATGCATTAGAAAATGTTTACATCTTATTTTATCATGTATTTTATCTTATTGTTATCATGTTGTCATGGTATTTCTTGTAAACGTAACATGTTTTTCTTTACTCTGTGGAGGTCAAATGAAAATAAATAAATAAATAGAAGTATATAGTATAGAACTGTTCTGTCCGTTTGCAGTTATTGGCAGATCTCTCTAATAGTTGTAACAATCTGTTTGTAGTCTATGGTATTGGCATATCCCTCTAATAGTTGTAACCATCTGTTTGTAGTCTATGGTATTGGCAAATCCCGCTAATAGTTGTAACAATCTGTTTGTAGTCTATGGTAGAGGCAGATCTCTCTAATAGTTGTAACCATCTGTTTGTAGTCTATGGTATTGGCAGATCTCTCTAATAGTTGTAACCATCTGTTTGTAGTCTATGGTATTGGCAAATCCCGCTAATAGTTGTAACAATCTGTTTGTAGTCTATGGTAGAGGCAGATCTCTCTAATAGTTGTAACCATCTGTTTGTAGTCTATGGTATTGGCAGATCCTGCTAATAGTTGTAACAATTTGTTTGTAGTCTATGGTATTGGCAGATCTCTTTAATAGTTGTAACCATCTATTTGTAGTCTATGGTATTGGCAGATCCCTCTAATAGTTGTAACAATCTGTTTGTAGTCTATGGTATTGGCAGATCTCTTTAATAGTTGTAACCATCTATTTGTAGTCTATGGTATTGGCAGATCCCTCTAATAGTTGTAACCATCTGTTTGTAGTCTATGGTATTGGCAGATCTCTCTAATAGTTGTAACCATCTGTTTATAGTCTATGGTATTGGCAGATCCCTCTAGTAGTTGTAACCATCTGTTTGTAGTCTATGTATGGTATTGGCAGATCCCTCTAATAGTTGTAACCATCTATTTGTAGTCTATGGTATAGGCAAATCCCGCTAATAGTTGTAACCATCTGTTTGTAGTCTATGGTAGAGGCAGATCCCTCTAATAGTTGGAACCATCTGTTTGTAGTCTATGGTATTGGCAGATCCCTCTAATAGTTGGAACGATCTGTTTGTAGTCTATGGTATTGGCAGATCCCTCTAATAGTTGTAGTCATGCCGACTTTAAACCCACATTTGTTTCTGCTAACAATCCAACTCATAGTAACTACAAGTTCGACAAGATTACGCTATCTAAACGTAAAATAGATTTTGGGATAAAAATTGGGGCTTTAATGTAAACTATCGAAGCAAAAAGATGTCTTAGGTCCTATTTCACTACAGTTTAGACTTGATGCCAGTAACAGGGGCTACTGAAGATAACCAGCTAGAACTGACCTCTACATATCAACATATACACATAAACATATAATATGTTTTCAGATACTCTGACATTAAAGTCAATTTCCGCGTAGATTTTCCCGAGTTAATTGCTATTAAAACACATGGTTGGCTTGCCGTATATTGATCATGTGACTAATTATGTGAATGTGAACTAACAACGAAACCTAATCTAAGCCAAATCTGGAAAACATTACACTGGTATATCATATAAAAAGCAAGTAAATATTGAATAAAATGTTGTAGACTTGATAATTTTCAAGTGAATTAAGAGCATGAAAATTTATTGGTACCGCATGTGTGAACTACTGAGATGAACCATTCAAACAGTTATCACTCGCATTGCACGCGAGCAATAATAAAACACAAGCAAGATAACAATTAAAACTTGATGGTTCCATAAAATATCTGACACCCCCGGCGCTTATTCATGCCCCGGCGCTTATTTTTTAAAGTAAGCTATACCCCGGCCCTTGTTCAAACATGCCGTTATTCAAACAGAGGTCCTCATTCGCGTGAGTACGGTAATTTGGCTTCAAACGGATTCCGAACAGTAAATATATCATTTGTAATCATTTCATAAACCGATATTTTGTTCATGTTCTTAATCTTTCTAGTGTCTTATTCTTATTAAGCTAGTGATCGTTAAAACTGTCGTCAATTATGAATCATTTTCTCCATAAAAATTTTATTATTTTATCGGTGTCAGTGAAGTCGAGCCAAATGTCCTTTCGAGACTGAATCGTTCCGTAATGCTGGCAGAATTGTGCGAGATTAAGATCGTGCACATTATTAGCGGCCTCCAAATGATTGAATCGGGGTAAAAAATTAAACACCTCTGACATACCCAGGCCAGTGTTTGAACACAGGTGATACGCAAACGACGTAAATCGAGTAAAACTATCCACATTCAATCAGAAAATAATTTCAGAACCAAAATACATTTGATTAAATCCAATATACCAAAGACGATACTCATAATATAATTAGGATTTAATAAAGAACAGATCTTGTGATTATAGTTATGACATCACAACGTGGACACCACAAGTATAAACAATAACATTAACGCAATCATCAGTATGAAGTTTAAATGGGTTGAATTTCCTCCAAAGGTAATGAATGAGGCGATGTTGAGTTGGGTTGAGAAGCCTCGGATCTGATCACACTTAGGACATATGGTCGGGGAGATCCCACAAACACAGGTATGAACTAGATTCAAACACGCACTGATAGAGGTTTTGGGCTAACTTCACTACAAGTTTAGCCATGAAGACACTCGGACGCAATCACAAAGCCAAACATACAACGAGATATAAACTTTTTTAAAGCTCTGTCGAAAGCACACACACACATACACACACACACACACACACATATATATATATATATATATATATATAGATGTTGCGAGGATGGTAGGCATCTAATAACCAGATATCATCTAATAACCAGTGTGCATGCGAAAACATCATTTACTGACAATGAACGATTGCACTGATCCTTTATCTGTGATGATAATCCTTAAAAAAGGGAAACAATATTTGAAATTGCTGTTCACTAACAGAACAATAATCATATCTACGCCAAATATATGTTGTTGATATGTTTCCCGTGATAGAATTAGAACAATCTTGAATTTTATTTCTTCTAACAAAATCAAACAAAAATATTCAGTAACAACATATATCTGCCAAACGCATATTATTTCCATTTTTTTAAATAATTTATCCTCATCCGTTATAGCATAAGTGGGACACACCTGTGACATATGTTCTCTTGTACGGATCAGAGTGTGAGTTTCAATCATATCTGGATTTTTTTAATGTTTTACCCCCAAAGGATTCGCCCTCGACCAGACGTGCCAGGTATGACTAGTGGGGAGACTAAATGAAACTTTCATTAACTTATTTACACAAAACAAGTCTGATCGTCATGCTAAATGCTTAAGGATGAAGCAAACCGCGATAAGATAAAAACAGACAGTCGTTTATGATAAAACCGGTAATAAATAAGTCAGCAAGAATTTATTTGTGGATTTGAGCTAAGAACTAGTACAGTTGTATTTACGCTGAACCATCTTATCTCCGAACAGTAATTGTAACATGTAGAAATATATGCATTATATATCATAATGATACTCCGTTCAGTCATCTTTTTTGTATACAGACTTTTCTTCTTCTAACAGATATAAGCTGTCATCTATAGTGAATCTATAACATAAATAGAGAGTGTATGATCGCCGGAGAAAGTATTTGAATATTCATGTGACTATTACTTAGCGATGGGAGAAGCGTTGAAAATGTCAAGTTCCGATTGTTCTATCGTCCTACCTGTACCATAGGATAGGAAGTGGTATCGTGCCAGCGTGCCATATTGCGTGGGCGTCAATCACCCAAAATAATGGCGGGAAGTCGCCAAGCTCCAGCATTAACAACAGGCTTGAACATAACCCGACAACGGCCGACCTCCAGACGTGAGGTTGTTTCCGTCTATTCAGCGCGCACCACGTAAGCCACATAGAAGTACTCAAAAATCCTGAATATTTATCACATACATACACTCAGAGTGTGCTCCATTTAGTCAATATTCATTAGTATTATGATTAGGATGAGTTGATCAACTTGAAGAAAAAAAACTAGCAATGTCAAATTTCGTTGTGTTTTTTTATTTATTTACCTGATACAACATTCACTTTCATGTTATAGCCGTAATCGAAACGAACGAAGGTCATGTAGTACACATGATAACTAAAGAAACTAACAAGTGTCGCCAATATTGACCAAATAATCCATTTCGAGTGTTTTCGCAAAAATCTGAAAACAGCAGAAATTAATTACTGAAAACCACGTAACCTAATTTCACCCCTCGCTCTCTCTCTCTCTCTCTCTCTGTGTGTGTGTGTGTTTGGGTGTGCATGTGTCTGTGTATCTGGGTGTGTGTATGCACACGCGCGTGCGTGCGTTACTATTGACATTTAAAAAAATCACAAGATGGGGCTCACCTGACCACAACCGCAAATAACATATACTGAACATACGCCAAGGCACTGAAATAATCAAGTTTCTGAAACACAGATCAAACGTTATATCAGCTGTTTCGGAAGGTTTGAAAACACTGCCCACCGGTTAACGCACAGACACCCGCGTGGAGGTCAGATACACACAACTGATACTTATTATGTTACCTCTGTGAGAGGGATATCTCTGCTGTGAAATGCAACCGACCAAATCCAGGTGTTGATAGAAATCTATGGAAAGAGGAAGAAGATGAAGCTGTCGTTGTTTTACGGTCCGTTTTGTGAAAACGACGCGCTAACAGAGAAATAAAACAAATTGTAGCGAAACGCCATCAATATGTCGTGGAAAGGGGTTATCTTCCAAACATTACATCAGTAGCTTACCAAGGAACTGCCGAACCACACATAATACATTGGAGCTCCTCTTGGAACCTTCTTAATAAAAGACGCCAGCATATAGATATTCGATAAACCATTTAAGACGGAGAACACGACTGAAGCGGGTTCCTGGCAGCCAAAGGCGCGAATAAAAGGCCACTAAAATTGCAATAAGAATTACAAACTGTCATCATACAACACGATATACAACATAATATAATTAAGCGACTCTATCCCAAATTTCAACATATTTCAATTAGATGTTACATCCATAAACGGAAAGCCATCTATTAATTGAATACAATTTTGCATTTATTAGCTCAACGATCTGTCATATAATGTATTTTGCACATACTCGATACACCTTAAAATATTTCTTGTGTATCTAACAATTGATAATGCCAATATACTCCTTTTATTATTATTATTATTATTATTATTATTATTATTAACAATCATAAAGAAGCATAGTACGGACGACCATTTCACAGATTGTCAGCAAATATTTTGTATTTATTGATAACAATTACAGTATTCTTCTTCTAACCCTTATTGATATATATGCCGCATTAACACTGTGACAATAGTCGGTAGAATACCATTACTTATATGTCGTATGTGTACCGAGATTTTCCCGTAAGTGACAACATTTTTTAGCATGACTAAAGCAATAAACTCTTTAGAGTTGCATCTATGTTATCAAGTTTCGTATTTTGAGTAATAAATTTAGTTTTAAATCATTACGGAAGCATACTTTGGACACGTAGGTAGAGCGTGAGACTATTTACCTATGGCTATGATCATTCTGTCCGAGAGGTCGCAGATTCGCGCCGCGGCTATTATTATATATATTACACTAAATATGTGCCTAAATGTCGTATTTTCTGCTCACACCAAACTGTCTAAATGTTTTTCAATCAGCCTTATTTTAACTTTCAGACTTTTAATATACCTTTATATGGCAGGTTAAGTTTACGGTATTATCTCATTTTAACACTCATCTCTTTGATATTGCATACTGTTAAATTTCAGTAAGGTAAGGATGATGTATAACAATTACTCAGAAACCGTTTATTTATTCATTTTATGTAAAAGAGAAAAACATAATTGGATACTGTGTCTAAAATACCAAGTTATTATTAGTAAAGTTGAACTGAGTTGTTTAGTTTCAGAACTGGTAAAAGTTGTATATATAGTCGACGGGGAAACAAATCCCACAAAAAAAACACAGGTGGGAGCCGGTTTTTGTTGTTGTTGCTGTTGCTGTTGTTGTAACAGGAAGTGTTGATGCTGCTGCAACAGTATTAGCGTTAACTAAATGTTCAAAGGTTGTACTAATTATGTACAGTACCTTGCCATGGAACTGCGGTGTTTTGTCACCCAACTTATGAAAATGTTCCACTGTAGGCCACATGCACAAATACTGGCATTCGTCATTACAGTCCCACAGAAATAGCCTCTCAATCAGTGGTTGGTGTTGATGAAACGATTCTACAAAAGTGGAATGCAATATCAGTCCTTAGCCGGCTAGTCGTGGAGGGTGACGTAAACATACACCAAACAGACAGCGAAATAACACGGAAAAAAACCTATAATGTGAAGTACAGTTTGCTGGAAAACTTACCTGCCTTGTGTGTACAATTGCTAATGCGACAGTCTCGTACGCATTGTTGAAAATAGTTTGAGCGGTCTCCAACAGAACCATTCGTCACATCAACTAACATTGTCACAAACATAATACTAATGTACAGGTCGAAGGGACAACCTAACATAACCAGTTTCGTCATAATGGTGTCCCTATGTCCAATTCGGATAGTTTCAAGTTTTACTGTTTCGTGTCAACGCCAGCGACAGTATCCCAAAATAAGTTATTTTATGAGCGAACTGTCTGAATTGAGAACAAATGTTGTAGAAAGACGCAATCCAGTATATGGGTGATTGCTTAACTACGCCTACGGTATGACACACTTGCAATATTGGTATTCCTTTAATTTGAACAACACCAACCAGTTACTTTTCATAATGGCTGAATTTCCAATAATGGCAACGTGTATTTCATTTGGTACAGAAATACGTTAATATTGTGGTGGATTAAGTATATTGCAATATAAAACATACACATAGTTCGGTTCAAAGTACAGGTATTACTAACTGTCACTGAGATAACAACAAATCACTACAGTTACATTCTACAAACACATATAGGCTTAAGCTACCTGTGTAATACTATTTATTTTTATGTTAAGGTATAAATATTTACTTCCGTGGTAATGATTGATCTAAAAACGGTAACTGATTTTAAAATGGTGAGTACCCGAGGAAATTGGAGTAAATGTAAACTAGCGAGTATGCGTACGTATCAACACAAACATACATAACATATGAATGGTTATCTTAAAGATCTAATGACAATGTCAGTTGCTTTGTTCTAATATGTATTGCTATGTAGCGTACTTAAAATGGGGGGTGCGCATGGTATAAGGGACACACGCACGCATACATACATACACACACACATATATATATATATATATATATATATATATATGACCGGTGGTTTAGCGGTTAAACACGTTCCACTTAGTTCTATGAGATGGATATGCCCTAACCGCCAAGGATCACAAGTTCTGTGTCGTCAAAAGGTCAAATGTTTTCTAGGGATTAATTGCTCACACCTCACAACATCGTGGGTGGCTGACCACGTTAACTGGCGCTGCCATATCCACTGAATTATTTTAAAATGGGGACGTTAAGGATCTCCATCCATCAATCCGTGCTGCTGTGGGGTGGAGGGGGACAGGTTATAAAACAGCCACTCAATAAAAAGGGACCACACTGAAAATAAGTGTTCGCACGTTCGTGTTCTATCCCTGTTTCATCATCATAGATCATGAAACGAGATATATTGATCAATCAATATCTGCATATAAAATAAACACATTATATCTATGCTCTTTGTGATAGGAATCAAGAAAACAAAGCCTGTTTGCTGAAATAAAGTAGACTTCAATAATCGTTACCCGCTCTTTACAATGGCTAAATATGTGCCATATCTCTCACTTATAGCAACATGTAAGAAAATAAATATGGATATAACAGGTTGACATTGATGATTTAATTGGCAGCATCTGTAGTTTACAAGATATCTTGAGAAAATCATGTACAATATCCTCAAACATTTGATTTTGGCCTATGTACAGTCACGTAAAAATAGCGCAATCTTAACCACGCGTAACAAACATAAAACGGGTGAAATAACAAGCAGCTGGCGTGATGTCATTATCTACCCATGCAACATCGAGTAGGAAGGAAATATACTATTCGTTTATTCTGGAAAGGTCTATACAAATGTTTACGAACATTACAATGATATCGAAAATGGCAAAGAAACGAGAGAACATAAAGTTATATTATCTCAATCAAAATAATCCAATAGACTAGGAATGGTTGGTATTGGCTAGATCTATTTATTTGGTATGTGATTTAGGTAGACGACTATTACTAGTATTAGTAGACTCTATATATCTACTAGAGTAAACAATCTAGACTAGATAATCTAGTCTAGATCTAATCATACTAATGTCTGAACTGAATACAAAGGTGTAATTCTGACATTATAATTCTTACAGGAATGGCAAAACATCTATGCCAAAGACACCTCTTAATTTATTATAATATTGTATGTATGCACTACATTGTAGGCAAATTTGCTGCGTAAATCATACATAACCTTATAATTAGGCGTTAAGTTTCACGTATACCAAAGAGCGTCATTAACTTATTATCGCCAGTATTTATTATACTTAGCGATCATTATGTCATTCGTTCAGGAGATGACGGGTAGAAGCTGAACGCTGAAGTTGATCGTTTAATTCTCTTAATTATTGATGATATGACGTTCTGACAGGTTTTCGTTTTTTTATAACCTTAGCATATATTAAATGGAGTATTTTCAGCTCTCTCGCTCAGAGCTGATTATTATTATTATTATTATTATTATTATTATTATTATTATTAAGAAAATGTTTAAATAGTTTAATGAAGCTCTTAATTCCTTACTTTGTTGCTTTTGTAAAGCTACCGACCTCTTTCACCTGGGTTCAAATCCCGGCCTGCCTATGTATGAAGGGTGTTTCATTATTCACCAATACAGCAACATTATTTCGCTACTCAGTGTCATACTAAGAATAAAACATTTCATATATTTTCCCTCTTACGTTTAACACAATTGAAAGATACTAATATCCATGTTTGGTATCAGCGGTATACGTTTGTGTACCTTGATAACTATGCTCACTCAACCATGGCAACGTAAGCAAGGTAGTATGTTATAACTGCGGATTATTTGTGTGTGTTGTGTGTAGTTAGTTATCTGACACGCATACATATTTTATGATAATTATTTTATTAAGGAAGCACTTGGAAATTCACAAATATCATTCTGCTTTATATCTAGGAACATTTAAATAAACATCCTTTTTATATCATAAAACGGTTTATTTTACATTATTATTTCGTTTATTGTGTAAGAAGAATGGTGTATTTGGAATTCCCCAAATATAACGAACTAGTTTAGTTTTTTATTTGTGTAAATCAAATAATTTTGTTAAAGAAAAAAAAAATGGAACTAATTTGCTCTAATTCTGTGTTGTCTCAGAATGCCAACAACAGATATTAATCCGAAGGAGAAATTCCACCTTTAACAGCGGCTGGAGTATGTGGGTCCTAACTTATAATATGTGCCTTATTTAGAATATAGAACACGACAACACAGAGAATGAGTAGAGTTGAAAGTAGAACAGGCTGAACAACATTGTAGGCCCTAAAATTCAAGTGGGTGATTCTTCAGATATAATTCATGGCCAAGCATTACAAATTGGTGACGATATGGAGGTTTTTTTTACTCCGTAAAGATTCTGTGATATGTCTTAGAGTCTTAATATTACAACTGCACTATGGACCGTGGGGTTAAAAGGCAAGCAGACTGCTAAAATCAGGTGTATAAACATGGTGAATTCTTGTGTCGTTGGTTGCACAAGCCGTGGGCTTGGAAGTAATATAAAAGGGATATAGTTTCATCGGTAAGTATGTGGAACACATTTAAAATGAACTGCACAACAGGAATCAATTAGACTCCATCTTTGACAATCTCGATGACGAAAACCTTGTTTTGTTGCTTCTTTCCATGCGATATAAATCAGGATCGGGGTCTCTGATTAAAAACAGATGTCATTTTTGCATTGTTCATCTTCATCTAGCTCCTATATGTATAGAGAAGTGGCGTGTACAAGGGCGCCATAGCAAGTCCCTATTAATCCATGCTGGTTAATTGGTTCTGACAGAACTAAAGAGATAATTAGTTCACTCTGTGGTCCGATAAGGGTTCCTCTCTCCCAGCCCATAATATCATGGCCACCTGAAACGTTCAAGATTGATGGCTGTGTAAGCACGGATATAATATATTGAACTCGGTGTGCTGGTTGGTTTTGGAGACACCATCTCTCTGATTGGATGGTTCTCCGACTGACAAAAACACTCCCATCCCAAAGAACTTTGGAAAATGCTTAAATGTTTATAGAACACGCTGCTTACTCTATAACAATTACAGCTAATATTAACCGATTGTTCGGCCAAATCTTGAGATCAGCTAGTATAAGGTTTAATCATTGATACGTCGAACAATCGTTTGAACCTTTGAACTATAAATATATAAATTATACCGTGATCTGGTTTATCACATTATTTATACAAAAAGTCCATTGGGATACATAAAACATTTTATTTATCATTAAAATTACACATTCATATTATGATATTTGGTATCACGACAAATAAATGTCATCGTTGCGATGACATCGTAGCACATCATTTTAAAATTAGAAGTTGTGTTTATCATAAATTAAATCGCAAAACATTTCGTTTGAAGAACTTTAATCGAAGCACAACTTTAAATTGTACACGAAATCAACGACAAACTACTTACGATTTTTAAGAAATTTAACTCATAATATTCGGATGCGATTATTTCTGGTGCAAGACTGAATAAAACATCCTATTATCATTCACATGAGAACCATATTGTACTACGTGGTAGAGGATGTTATCTTGTAGTTCTGCGCTGTGATTCTGAATGTCTGGATTATTTTAAATCTAGTTTATTATATTAATAAATCAGTAGATTTCTAACTCCCGAAAATACTACTTTTGCAGGGAAAATCTCTGCTTCTTCAGTTCTCTAGCACAATAGACATACATGCATTCTCAGCTTACTATATGGAAGGAGTTTCTATTATAAAGTTGTTGTGATATTATCTTCCAATTACTATTTTAAACTAATCCCCAGTAAAGAGAAGTTGATTCTTAAATTTTGTATTACCTGTTGATGCAAAACGCTAATTAAACATGAATAAAGTCACTGATAAGTTTTATTGTTTTGATATGAAATTTCAGTTACGACTCTTTGCTTCGTCGGATGCTGTTAGCACGATGATAAGAGCATAACAAGGCCCGATATCACTCCAAAAGTACCACCAACAATGAAAGGTGTGTCGTAATTATCTGTGACGCCAAAAATATATCCCGGAACAGCGGTGACGGTTGAATAAATGATTCCTGAACAAGCATTATGACTTTGGCATGACAACAATACAAATAGAGCATAGTGAATTAAGTTTCGAATTATCAGAGTAATAAAAGTCTTCGTCGTAAATCAAGTATGTTCGTATCACTTACCTGACAATGGGACAGTTGTCATTCAGCCAACAGAGGTTATCAAGCCGAACAGAGCAAAGGCCTAGCATGTTGACCAGAATCAGAAACACAACCTATTTGTTAGGGCTGCGTAAAAAAGAGAGATTAAACCTAACATAACAAAACCAATATGTTATGAAATTATATAATTTGGACACAACCACATATCATTTCTGGTAATTCTGGTAATTCTGCATATATATATATATATATATATATATATATATATATATATATATACACCTCTCTCTCTATATTTTATATATATATATATATATATATATATATATATATAATTCTACTAACCTCTATTGATTCCTTGTAAGACAGTTACAATAGACAGTCCAGTAACATTATGTACAAGGGTTAGATAATTCGCGACACCTGACATCAGGATTCCACTTCCGTGTAACATTATCTCATCAATCCACTTTAGATTGGCACAGAATGTGATCAATGTCATGCTCAACGTTAATGATATACTATTAGTGCTCCAGAGGATATGCTAGTCTCTTGTTTTAATTAGGTTTATGATTGTAACTGAAGAGAACACCAATAAATGGTCGAAGTCTGGTTCAAACAGCTTCAGCAGTGATTACTAAACAGCCAATCGATATGCAAATTGAAACAAAATAAATTAGAATTTCTAAAAACAGATTCTGTTAACATTGAAATTCGATCATTTAGTCAAGGATCGTTGTCATGCGCCAGTCTTTGTTGCCTTCTGCGATTGTAATTTAGCAATCGGCGTGAAAACATTTATATCACATCGGTAAAAGGAATCAATTAGAATATCAACTTATCGGTGACTTTTATTAGAAATAGATAATTATATACCAACCGCTTCAGAGAGCAATCAAATTTAACCACTGGAAATTTAATTTATAAAACATTATCTGAAATCTAAGTTATCTATCTATATTTGGCCTATATGCTTGTCCAGCCTTGTTCGAATTGGCGAAATGGTGGCTGTAGGCATCTGAATTAAGCTTTGTCCGAACTCATTCCGAGTCGTTTATTATACGAATGAAGTAATCGGAACCTCTATAAACAATTCCGCTTCCATGTAAAACATTCTACCATATCTATTCTAGCACCCGCCGTGGGGCGCCTCGTGGACTACAGATCACTACCACCCGTGTTCAAATCTCGGCGTGGGCATATCTGAAGGTTATTTCGTCTTTCACTTCGTCTCATTACCTTTGGAGGTCGCTCGGCCCATTTAGCCTACCAAAAGTGGCCGTAAAACATCAATCATCATCATCATTCAGCACCCGCCGAGTCTAAATACTAAACACATCAATAACAAAGGCGTTCTGGTGGCTCAGTTGTTAGAGTGCTCTGTGTCGTAAACCTCCAGATTCTGAGTGATACTTGTGTTTGTGGGATATTTGTTTCCCGATGCAGACGTCTCCCAATGATGACCAGAGCCCGGTACTATAATCAGCTCAACTCAATTTGAGCAATAAAATAGGACATGTCCAAACCCTTTGATATTTTATATGTCAATATCCTGCTAAATGAATTTATCCTATCTAATATACTGAATGTGAAGATAGTGTATTGGTCGCCGATAATACATTCATATTCATTGCAGCCATCATATATGTGATTCTCTGGTCAGTGAAAAAAGACCCCTATTTGAGACACTTCGGTGGCATACAAATTATGATTTAAATTCGGTCAGGGCATATATATTATACACCGTGTTTTAACGGTTTTCCTTTCCGTGCTAATGAACACGGAATAGTCAGCATGAAACATCTGGAATCACGCATTAAACAGCTTCATAACATTATAGTCAAAGTTACCAATTATCTTTGTAATTCTTTTTATCCAACCATTTATCAAACATAATCTAGCAATTATTTTATCTTTCCACCTTTTTAATACCCAAAAAAAATTGTTAACTTTATTTAAATACACGAGGCTAAATACACGAGTCATTTTTTTTTTAAATCTAAAGTCAAAAGCAATTATTTGGCATATAAATTATCTATGAATTTACTCAAGGGCGATGTTTCTGATTTGTTAAGAACACAATTATAATTATCAGAATGGCAATTTATTTTACGTGATTTAATGGCTACCTGCAATCAGGTAGACCTTTATGATCTACAATTTACTGCTTCATCACAGGAACTAAATTAGAATTTATTATAAATGACCTATTAGGTGAAGAAAACTTGGTATGGTTAAATACAAATTTCCCATACTAAAGTGCAATGGTCAGGATTCGAAATTACTACTTCCTACAAGGCCTCTGCACGGGCTGATGCTCCTGGATCACAACTTACCTGCCCCATATTGAAGTAGGCTGCAACAGATCCTCCCCTTATTGAAGTGGCCCCCAGCCGCCCCGCCACCCCATCCAACCAGTCTGACCGTTATGATGTGTGACAGGATATCTTTGGTTTATAAGAGGGTGCCGTGTTTGTATTTGAGATCCAGGACGTTCTACATCACCCATTGGAAGACTTCACCAGGAAGAATTTCGAAGTCTTTCCAAACAAAATTCACAGAGAAACGTGTTAGAGTAGCCTTTTCTGTATTGGACACCATGGACAAACAATCCGTAAATTCAACCAAACCCAGTATTTATATAGACAACTCTCTTTTTATATATGCAACGTTCATTGTATAATATTGTACATTTTCTTAATTCGTCAATTATTTACACAACCTGTAATCCTACAACATGTAATCCTGCATATTTTACATGTTTTATTTACAACATTTCTTTTCCAACCACCATTAGTAGAAAGTCGTTACTAATAGAATGCAGAGAGGCTTTTAGCAAATGTTCACATTATTTGGGTTCTCATCAGAAGTGATACATCAAGATATCTTCGATAACAATCCTACCTCCAGTCACCCATTAATTTTATCATTTCACCGGGAACGCTCACCTGGAGCATAAAACTTGCACCCCTTCTCTCCTAAAACTGTGACTGCTATAGCCTGTCCCCAGGCCTAACTCTTTGAGGCCTTTTGTCAACTTGCCGTGTGAAAGTGGTTTAGTACCATATAGGGTAGTAGTAGTAGTAGTAGTAGTATTTATTTCCAATTTCAATATCAAATAACGTATACATAATGCAATTTTACAAGTATATTACATATAAAGAAATTGGGGGACCAATGTAGCCGAAGTTGTCTTCCCATTGACCCCGAACAATCATAGCTAATAATAGTCAGCTCAATAAAACGCCGTTTGTGTTTTGAGATATGTGGACCAGGTACCAAGGAATCATATAATTACCTAGACATGTGTACATTGACAACAATAAGGGTTGTTGCATTTTACAGATGCTAGTAGTAGCTAAGATGTAACTTTTCAGGGTTTTCTTAGTTTATCTTGAATTACAGTGGAAAGGATACTATTCCAATTGTCAATGAAAAGCAACTTACTGGATAGTGCAGAGTTACATCGAGGTACATGCATATGACTAGATTGCCTTGTCACGCGATTTTCCTGTACCTCAGAAATTAGACGGAATAGGCCATCGAAGGATATAGGAAGTCTTTTGCTAATAAAGTCGTCCATGAACAAACATACGTGGTATTGATACATATCACTTAATTTTAAGATTTCACAGTTTTTGAATAAGGGATCCGTATGATTGTTATAACCCGCATTATTAATAATACGAATAGCTCTTTTCTGCAGACACAGTTTTCAGAAGGATTGATGAATTGGCGTTCCCCCAAATTAATATACTATATGAGATATATGGTTGTATGAGAGCCAGGTATAAAGTTTTCAGACTATTTTTTGGTAGGAATTTCTTTACTTGTTTTATGCCATATAAAGCCCGAGAAATCTTATTTTTCACGTAAATCAAATGATATTTCCATGAAAGAGTCTCGTCCAGAAAGACACCAAGAAATTTGGTGGTTTTCTCTTGGAATTGAGAACCAATTTGCTCTAAATGAGTACCACCAACTGAAATGTCCAAGATGTTAAAACCAAAATATTTGGTACCACCTTTGAAAACCATATATTTGGTTTTGTTTTTATTTAGCGAGAGACCATTTGCACAAAACCATTCAAATAAGTTATCCATTTCTATATTTGCCCTTTGGTATAAGGTGGAAATATCAGTATCACTAATGACTAAAGAAGTGTCGTCTGCAAAAGACAATATATGTGCAGTTGTGGATTTTGATATATCATTAATATATATTAGGTATAGCAAAGGACCTTGTGGAAGGGTTGTGAAAGTAAACACAAGATCTGACTCCTGCTGGGTGGGACTAAGCTGAAACGTCGGGTTTAAGGTTCCTACTGGCCACAACGGCTGATTAGGAATCTCCGACAATGGGATACAAACACATCTTTCTTTGAACCGGATAATAATAATAATAATAATAATAATAATAATAATAATAATAATAATAATAACGTATATTTAATAAAGCGCCCGTATTAGCAGGAGCCATTCAAAAGCGCTGTAAAAATAATATGTAATATAATAATATCCAAAAAAATAAGTCTGTAAAACCCCTCTAAGAGATTTGAAAGATAATTATTATTTATTTGTGAAAGAAAACTTGAACATGTGTGTTTTTAGAGCGGATGATTTTGGTGGAATTGATTACAAGCAACACCTGTCTTGATGAATTTATGGTCACTTTTATGTATTGGTGGTTATCATTTTTGCGGAACAAATAACTCTTTCTGAGAGAGGCGACGAAAGCAATAACATAAGCTGCCCATAATGTGGCCCAGTATGGTGTCGGCGGATCTAAAAACTCTCGATTGTGGAGTAATTGCTCATGCTTGTTTTACCTTAATAGTTTTATCACGATTTATACCTTTTTAGTAAGGTATTTATAACAAAATTAGCACACAAAAGATTTGGTATATTTGTTTCCAGATAAAGCACCCTAACAATGTTGAGGTAAGCTGGTATTGACTGCGGAGCTAATCTCCTGGCGAAAGTGCTGTATACCGTAACAGATTGGCTTGTGTGACAGGGAATGGACAACAGTTACATCATAACAAAATGATAAATAAGAATTTAACTGGGACGCATAGGATTTTTGTTCTTTGCGACAGCAAATGCTAACTGTCTGTAATGAGATATTTCTTCATCAATGACTTTTACAATGTTTGTCTCAGGAAACAAACAGGCAGTAATTTCAAAGTTGTACAACATAGAATATACAAGCAATTATTGAACCCACGGCAATAATTGATGGTCCCTACAAGACCCTTTTACAATATTTCCTTTAACCGTCTTGTTATCTGTATTAAATAATACCTTTGAATCCTTCCACAAATACGGCTGTAATTGTTTCTTTTACATTAATATGTACATTTGACAAATGACACAAATCACATCCAATTTACATAACCCCAGTCCTCATTATATGCATAACCCGCACCTTTGCTACAACCATCCAATTGGACAATATTTACATGAGGATTACAAAATACACGTTTACATGGGGATGCACCCAAGACCATGATCCACCACTTGATATCATCAAATACCTTTTTAGCTAAAAGCGCCTTGTAGTTAGGCTTTTGCAATGGGCCCAAAGTGTTAATAATATTTCGCAGATAACCTCTACCACACGTTACAAAATTTGACCCCCAGTTTAACCTTCCTACTAAGCCTTGCAGTAAGTTGAGAGAAGCGAGTCGATTCCCGATGAAACATGCCAATGCCTACAAAAGGTCTGGTACCTTTTTTCCCTGGACAGCTAACTGTCATATTAGTGTCAATTCCTATACCGAGGAAAACCATTTTTGGGGTGGTGGATCCCTCGACTGTGTTATATGCAATAGCGAACTGTAGTTCTCTCATTAATCTAATGAGGGTGCCCTGGCTCCACAGAGATGTAACGTAATCGTCTGCAACTATAATATAATCATCCAAATATGCAACCACCTGATACCCCTCTTTTCCGTGAATCGTGTGTCAGCCCGTGTTACCATATGAAATACAGATGGCGATTTAGGAGCACCCACCATCAGCCTAGAATCAACAACATATATGACCTCCTCGTCTCCATCAATTTTCCATTTTACCCCAGACATATGATACTGAGATGGAGTTATGTCGACCGAACAATGCGCAATTTTTAAATCGATTTTATAACAATATGGTGGTACAATAAACTCAACCGCATCTTTAACACCTTGGTATTTTATGGATGAACCTTATCGGCGGGATAGTAGATAATGTCAAGTTCATGGGGCGGAATGCATCATGCAATTATCCAAAACCTTTAATGGCTTACTGTACCATCAGACTTTCCGATTGTCCCCATTGGATTAGAGATATCTGTGTTTTTTTCAGGAACATATCGACCATTAAGTATCTCTGACCGTAACAATTGCTCGACTTTGTCCTTTGTGTCTTCAGTGGAACTAACACGTATCAACAAGTGTTTTTACCACTTCATCATCTACAATACTAAAGCCATGTTTTATCCCATCCGAAATATATTCCAGATTAATATCCCCTTCCAGTTCCCTGTTCCATACTGATACATTAAAATCTGACAGTTTGTTGTCACTTTTTCTTACAACTTCACAGTTTAGGTATACAGTTATAGGTTTGGGGGGACAGAATTCCTATTTGGAATGCTCACACCCAGGGTGGGGCCCTTCATATTTATTGCATTAATGAGTGAACCTGCAATTGTTACTATACTTCAAAGTCCCTTCGGCATTAAACAGATTGCACGGAAAAAGGTTTGTTTACGCCTAACTGAGCTCGAAGCTTGTTTTAATTGAGATGTATCTTTTTTCTCTCTGACTTGACACCAGTTGGAAATCAGTTATTCCGGGGAATAAGATGGACACTAACAAGATTAGGAGCATTACTTCCCCATGACAGATTATGGTTGGCCTGAGCCCTACGATAATCCCTATCATACAAGACTGTAGCCCAGACATAGCGTTCAGCCCGATATGATATTTTGACAGTATAAAATAGATAGTGGACTACCCCATCCATTCCTATCTTACCCTCTAATACTAATTTTGCTAATATACGGCAGCTGGCTGCTGTCCACTGCATCCGGTTTAGCCATTGTATCCTAGGTTTTTTGGGTGCTGTTTTTATTAAAATATTTTATCCATCAATAATATCTAGATTTTGTCCGAGTTTTTATTATCTGTCAGATATACAAGGGTGTTAAGATCCCGCCTGATTTTGTTACACACATTATTTATACCTAACCAACTCCAATCTGTACCTGGCTTCGAAGCTTGATACTGTGGCTTGGTGGCACTGGACGATGACGCTGTGGCTATCAGCTGTTTAACAGTTTCATCCAGGCACAGTGATGATGTTGCCGTGTCATTATCTTTGGTCACGGGTATATCCTTACTTCCAGCTACATGGTCTATGCCTGTGTCACCCATGGACGACCCAACACACTGGTATCCATTATCCTTGATTCCACAGTCAATGCATCTCTTTTACTTATATCCTTCTCCTTCGTATCTGCTACTTTATTATTTTCTAACATCTGACTCCGTTTATTGATCATTCCCCCCCCCCCCGTAACCTCCTTTGTGCCAGCTGCTTTATCTTTAATGATGGAATATCACTAATTGTTAACACACTAATGACCTCCTCAGTAACAAATCCCAGGTCTGTCAATATTATTTCTGTGTCCTCAACGATTCCATGATCTTTCGATGGTTTCTTCAGAGTCTCGTATGCCACATTTTCTGCTAAACTATTACTGCGCTAACTCTGCTATGTGATATTATTGATATATTGGAACCAAATAATCCAGAGCTTTGGTAAATAATACATATACAAGATGCACACACCGAGCGTGTCACCCCAAGTGGGTCTAACCAATTAAAACGGTCTGGATATAGTGGGCTCCGTCCACAACACTGTAACATACATGTAGGAATGTAAATCATATATAAAGAGATTTGGACACAAATGTATTCTGATTACCATTTAGGAATTTACCACTCGTTCAACGTTTAGAACGATAGATGTCTTATTCGATACAACTCTGAATCTATGACTATATTCATGGTAGATGTGCCTAATTGACCACCAACACATAGCAGCACGATATGACTCATGCAACACTGTCCATAGTTCTAAGTCCACGCAGCCAGCATGGGGAAGGCCGGTAGATGGAGTGGTCAACTTCGCACATATCATGACCATTGGTAAGAAATCAAACTCTGAAACCCACTAAGCCGTAGAGATTAGTTTCGATTTATTAAAACGATCGTAAAGGGTATGTAGCGGCAACGAACACAATTTTTTGGAACATATTTAGTCCCTGTAGTTGTTTCCCAACCCATCAATATCATTCGCGATAATAGCTGTTATCTAATTGAAAAACGAAATATTAAATAAAAATCGAAAGTTTAACCATGGAAATCCCTAACGTCGCTCAGGAAACATCCGATGTACGCGGTGACGTAGATCATTCCGCTAACCCACAAAGCAAGCCACATAATCTCGCCGTTAATCCACCATAATGTCCGATCTGTCTGAATCTTCGGACGACGTACTGTACTATTCAATCTGATGAGGAACATTTAGAAGAAGAGTTCGTCACCCACACAGCAGTCCCGGGTTACCAATATGACTATGAGGCTAAGAAGAAAAAGTGTGACGCAAACGAGCCAAAATCGTCGGAGACTGCTAGCGGCAGCGGGCTTGTTTATCGACCCAACTGAGCTGGAAACACAGATTGGTTCGTTCAGTTATACACATCTGTTATATTCTAAGCCTCATTAAAATGGTTGTTAAAGATTATTCGTGTATATAGTGTGTCGTTATCATTCTTTATGTTGTAAATACGTAAGAGAAAAGAATCGTTTTCCGGGCGATAATCAGTTACCGTAAGCGGCGACTCGCTACTTGACAGTTCAACTGCCGGATAGGTATATCCTTCGGGTTAAATTCAGTGACTGACAGATGTGATGTAATACGTTTTTCGTGCCGTTGTCATCAGGATATGGTTTTTTAATCAGACTAGTATAACTGTTACTAAACCTATTGATATAAACTTCTCTCGTCAACGTCAAAATCCAGACGTAAGCTAGGACATTGGTATTAATGGCCCCGATTAACCTCGTAGACGTGCTCAATCAGCAATAGCATTGCCATTGTACCAGTAGAAATATTCCAACACCACAAATAATATGATGCGCATCACGCTTTGGTTTTGTCTATGTAACGATGTAGCCATATTCAATGATGTTGTAGCACACGACAACCTGTGAATTTCGAGCGGGTGACTTAAGTCGGCCCGTTTCACGCTCATAAAGCGAACCCACTGCCTCCGCATTCCATTTTGCTTCGGAAATTCGTACTGCGTGTGTCCAGTTTTGTTTGTATTGTCACAATTATACACAACACACCGTTTAACCATCGTTAAATATTAGGTAAATTCACGAGATCGATCAAAGTCGTTGGGTGATAATAGAAGGTGTTGCCATGCAAAGTTCCCACACGCGAATGGGTTCTAGGTGTGACGCCAAATTTCCCGGTGGAAATATGCATCAGAATATGGAGTGTTTAAACATATTTCTGGTAAATTCATTGGGTTTAAAATTATCTTACCATCGTTTGTATCATTTTCAGACTATATTCTTTACTCGTAAAAATATATCCACTTTAAATAAATGTCTCAAGTGTATCATGATTTTTTATGTATCATATTGTTATTCTGTTACCAGGTTAATGCATGTTTACACAATCTTTACCATTTTAATCAGTGTTTCTATTTAACCTGTGTGTCGATTGTCTATTTATGGTCCCGTTTTATTTTTTATTTTGTTGTTATTAGTATCATCAGATGTTTATTAGGTACACTTTTCTTACTGATGATGAGCATAAATATTGATTAGCTCAATTTATCTGTTCTCTTCAGACCTTGTAGCCCACAAGTCTGTTGATTAACTCTGCCATCTTTGCAAGTTTCACTGTATAGCAACTTTGGATGGCTTACAATATAGTAAACATACTTTGTTACTTTTCTTTTTTCTATTATTATTATTAATATTGTTCTTCTTGTTATTAGTACTGAATGATACAAAACACAGTAATGCATCATATTTTAATCAAAGGTTTTTTCGAATTAACAAGAAACATGCATTCCATCCAATTCATTCTATTCTGTGCTAAAACCAATGTAACATTGACAATATTATGCCCGATTTGAAGATTATTAAATGATGTTAGTGTGAAAATGCGAAGAAAAATAACTGTACATGTTTGGTACAATCACCAAATGGCTACAACCAAGACAGGAAAAAGTCATACGCTGCATAAAAATGACTGGATTTCATAACCAAGCTAAAAACAAACTGAACTATTTTCATGATTACAACGGATACAGAGTGAACAGTGTTATGACTTGCTTGGTAGACACTAAAACTCTCACAATATAATATGAAAAGCAGTTAAACAAGATAGTGGATGGAGACCTGGCATCTTGAAGAAAATATCGAACGCAGTGAATATGATGGGCAATGTAATGGCTATTGAAATATTACATCACACAATGATCAGAAATTTATGGAATAAGAACATATATGAACACAACATTTATGACCAATTTACATGAATAATGATAGCATTTTATTACGCACACACACACACACACATCAAAGAATACACAATACAAATAACACTTTCCATAGATACAGCCAATATTAAACATCTGTAATATCAACAATGGGTTTAGTCACATTCCAATGCCAAGCTGAAATCCCATGAAATGATGACACCAAGACTAGAAAATTATTGTCCCAGTTTATCTACCACACCTAATAGTTGTTACAAATAATTATATTCCATGTTCAGTTAACGCAAATGCCGCAGAGGGAACACAGGACATTGTTACAATTATCAGTAAAATCGATCAGAACAAGATGGGAATGTAGCAGAAATTAAGGGAATCAGCAAGGTGAACTGGCCATGTATATTTTAATTGTCAGATCGTTTTGTGATCCGTCCAATGTGTACATAGATGATTCTGCTGTGTGCAGGTGGAGGTGATGCATGTATGTGGTGGGGTGTGCATGTCCATGTGTGTGTTTGCATGTGTATGGAGAAATGAGTTACCAAAATACAGTGAATCTTTTTTAACAAGTCGTATCTTTTTTTTAGTGACAGCACATAATTCCATAATATACAGATAACATGATGACGGTTCCACTGCTAATAACCACTTATGATTTGCAATATATCTATGGATTACTAGCAGTCAGGAGAAAGCTGAAAGCACTGTTTATGACAATAAATATTACAAATTAATATGTAATCGCATCCATGTGTGCACACACACACATACATACATACATACACACACACACACACACACACAATGGTAATTACAGAAAAAATATATTACAGTTTGGCAAAATATTTCAAAAGCAATGGTGGATACAGATACATCCAAAATTGGTGTTACCAGCCTTTTTAAGTGGTTGCATAAATTTAAGTGTTTCGTGACAATTTTTAATTCATCCATAGCCAGGAATACCTTTTCTTCAATTATGGAACTCTTCTGCTGATATGATCTGATACTTCAACTGACATGAATCACTTTAGATGAATGCCAGCATCAGATGTACTGAACCGTCTGTGTATTGTGTATTACATGTAAATATATCTAACCAATGACTGGAAGTCACCAACTCACTCATACACCCACCCACCCATCCATTTCCCGAAAAGATACATCTGAAATGAAACCAACAGGTTACATCAGCAACAGTTACCAGAACAGGTGAAGGTACTGCATCTTGATTGCACATCACCAGTTGCTAGGCTAATCACAAACAATATTACATCACAGTACAATCTCTTATCAGTCAACAGAGATGTAAAGCAGTCTGTAACATTACTGCTCCAGTCATGAGGCAGGTTTAGCAGCTGCAGCAGCAGCAGCAGCAGCTGCGATTGTTGTCTTCTCATAGTTGACTAGGCGTTGACCAACAAGATATCTGTAAGGAAAAGGAATATTTTTTATTAATGATACATAAAATACAACAGTGTTCTCTCTCTCTCTCTCTCTGGGACACTTACATAGAAAGCATTCATACAGGCTGACACTGACAAATAAGAAAACAGAGAGACTGACTGACTGACTAACTGATTCACACAGACACACACCAGAACTATATGACAATTCTTTTGGTCAACAAATCAAACATTTATATGGAACCATCAAGTGCCTCATTAAAGATTAGTAAATACATTTCTATGCACATTAGCTGTAGATTGCTAATACATTAAGGATGTTTGTAAAAAGACTTAATGGAGAAACATACCTATATGAAATGCTAATCAATTACTTATAGATTAATCAAAGTCTGTTACTTCATTACCAGAGGATTACCTAAATCCCCCCCCCCCACACACACACACACAGTTCAACATACAAAATATTCACTCACTTGTCGTTTTTGATATGCTCATACAATCTTTTAAACTGCCGAACTTGAAATATACAAAATGTAAAGAAGCAGATGATACCAAGCATGAATGGATAGATCCTCCGTAATACCAAATTTTCCACTTCTTCACCACAACCTGAAAATTATTTTAAAAAAATAAACCAATATAATATCATTTGATTAACTTCTATTAAAGCAGATAACAGAATAAAATATTTGTATGATTTGAAATTGTTATTGTTCATTTTTACTGCAGCCTGAAGTAACTACCATCCAAACAAAGAGGTTTGAGTAAAATTTACGGTAATTTCTGCAACGGCCATAAACTTTGACATACTACATATCATAGTTGTACAGAAACTGGATATATCACAGAATAAAAACATTCTATGTGAAAGCTTGTTATTGCAGTATGATGCTCAATAAAGAATGAAAAACTGCTATTACACTATGTGGATGATTCACCAGGAGAATAAATACATATTATTAACATTTCAAACAAAGACAGGATATATTATGGCATATAAATCTAAACAGAAAATCACCTACCTATATATAATGACCAAGACTACCATGCCCAGTATGTGTGTGTGTATGTATGTGTGTGTGTGTGTGTGTGTGCTATTAAATGACAGTACTTACCAAGAGCAGGCAAAAGACTTCTTGCAGTGACATAAGGTATTGCAAGTGCCATCCCAAGAGCTCCAATTACTGGTATACAGAGTTTTGTTAATATGAACATGAGGTCCATCTGACGAAATCCTTGATTGTAAACCTGGTCAAATACAGCAACATTACTTAAAGATGTGTGTCGATAATTCAATCTTCATTTTGGTGGATTAACAAATCTAAATTTAGGTATTTGTACTTTGCCTGAAGTGGTATTGGCAGTTGTATGTTTCGTGTAGAGGGCCTACTTGATGGAACAGGTTGCCTAATATTAGTAATGCATATCTTTCATAAAGTTCCTAAAACTGATCACTAATCAAAATTTCTAACTCATATTTGGAGATTCACTGCATAATGCCTGTGAATAACCTGATAGAAAAGGCATTATATTAAATCTACATTATTATTACTATTATTACGAATAAAATATTTTAAGATAGGCATAAACATCTACAGCCTGTGATGATGCATTTAGCAGCTCTAAAAACTCTATGGATACAATGCTATGCTAAAACATAAGACCATCAACTGTCTTACACGAGGAACTAAATAAACTGTACCTGCTCAATGACAACCTTCAGCCACCACTGTGGCCCCATCATAGTTATAGCACAGATAATTTTGGCATGAAGCACACCCAGTGCCCAGTCCTAGGATAAATAAAACAAATTAATTCCCTTTGTAAGTGGTTATCATATAAGGAATTTACATCAAAACAGTTACATCAAAAAATAATTACAAGAACAACAGGCTACTAAAGTAATCATATACTCTAAGATAAATATTGTAATATATCATAGTAAATTACTAACACACACACACACACACAAATTAATAACGAAATAATGGCCAAAGGGTACTGACATCAACATTACAATATCTTTAGATAATGATAACAGCTTAAAATATAAACCGTGTCAACATACCTGCCATGGGAAGAATATCGGTGTCTGATTGAGTGGAACCCTTAATGGGACAACAATGACCTGCTCAAAGAGCAGACCTAGCAACAGAGGTACTAGTCCCAGTAACAACATTGCCAGTACTATGGACTTAACTGCCTGTTACGAACAATCAAAACGAACACATTGTTAAATCACAGCAAATAACTCCTGCAAGTGGAAGAATTCTATAACAAGCAAAAACTGTAAATAACAACAAAACTTAATCGGCAATTCTATCAGATGTGGACTTGTTGCTGCGTCAGTTGGACTCCCCCCAGAGAATGGCAAATAATGTGTAACCATTATTGAGATGATCGAGTGAAGTGATAATATATATCAAACTGTGTTGGTCATACCATGATGTATAATATTGTTTTTATAGTACACAGAATATAGTCTACTAACAACATACTAAAATGACAATTTTTACTACCATTTCTACGACAAAATACCCTTTTTAAAAATAATGTTAATGTTCTGAATAGCAATTTTCTTACAAGAAAGCCCCCCTTCTGGAACCACTTGGGGGCGTCTAAACAGCACTATCTTAAAGAAGTTCTAACAATGTTAGAAACAAATATGTTGCAGCGAGTGCTTTTCATTTGAGAAACACTTACAAGTAAAACCCATTCTGAAATCTTGGAGAATATGACGCCAACTCCTTGTGGTAACCATGTATAAAGTATTGACAGTGCTCGCAATGTGACCCAGCATGTGTAGAGACCGCAGGCTGCTGTGTACAGCTCGTGACTTCTTGTTTCACCCATCCACAGACTCATCAGCTTGCGACCAAGATAGACTGGCAAGGAAAAATCATAGACATTTGTGTGTATGAATAAAACACACACACACACACACGATTAATTTAATTAAGGTATCAATCATAAGAGACAAGGGTATCTTGGAAAACAATTATTCAATGTGATCAATTTATGTTAAAGTTGAAGATTGTGACCTAGGATTGTACTATGGAAGACAGCGAGCAATGAAAAAAAGAATAAATTAGATTCGCAGTTTATTTCGTTTAAAAAAATTGGATTAAATAATTTGTTTTTCACACACACACACACACACACACACATATATATATATATATATATATATACTGGAAGCCATGAATATATCTTTTAGAATATATCTTTTAGAAATTATTATAATCTAACAATTAAATTTAAAACTTTGTCGCGATCATTAAATTTGGTGGTTTTTAAACTTAGAAAATTATGGCACTATAATATCGCTTTTGTAGTCACAGCAAATATCGGGATTTCTGATAATTGCAAAATGTAATTGGAAGATTCATTTTAACAAATCTTAATTGGACACTTATTGTTCAAAAATACCCCATGACATCCAAAATAAAATAAAAATATTACCTGGTACAATGAAACAGACAAGACTACACACAAACAATGTGATGCACATCAGGGATATTAAGGCTATTAGCTGTGTATAAAGAGAAAAATGAGATCAGAAATTATTAAAATTGAATATTAAACAGCAAATATGCACTTCACAAGAAAAAATAACTACTTTGACAGTAAAAGCATATTTTAACTACACGATTACAGATACAGTTAAGGCACTTTTAAATATGCATGCACATACCCGTAAAGTGAATAAATTAGGTCTCTGATAAGGCTGGAAGCCAGTAGGTCCACCCCCCTGTAACATGGCTTGATGGGCAGCTCCCAGAGCCACAGGACGTCTCAGAATGGGAGCCACTGCATTAGCTACTGCTGCAGGCTGAGGTGCTGGTGCATCGTGATCCACATCTATCTGATTGGCTACATTTTGGTTCTCTCCTTCCTCTACCTCATCGCCATCATCATCACCATCATCATCATCATCATCAGTATCATCTTCCTCATCTTCTTCGTCATTGTGGTTTTCTTCAACAGCTTCCTATAAGCAGCAGTTATAAATTGGCAAAAAAATATTTACCTTCTAAAATTTAAGGATCTTATAATAATACCGGTTATATTATAAATGGTTAATTTAATTGAATGGGGAAAAAACCTTACAGAGATACAGTGTGTCAGTATGGCTATGTATGTGTAAGTTGTGTTTGTGTGTGTGTGTGTGTGCATAAATAAATAAATGCATGCATGCACACACATACAAACCTCAGCGGGATCTGCCCCATTTGCATTAGGCTCTTGATTCTCTCCTATAATTTCTGTACCATGTCCCTTTATTAGAATTAAAAAAACTGGCATTAGGAATGAATTAGTTTTTCTAGGCTTGGCACTGGTCACACCTGAAACCCATGACCAAGGGGAGGGGATGGTGAAACATTCCCCAGACACACATAACACCCAGAATTGAACCTGGATTTGGAATTTGCAGCACAGTTGTCTATTTACTACACTATTAATGAAGCCAAACTTGCATTAAGATACACTAAATTGATACAATATCAGACTCTACGTCTAAATGTCTCAAATACAACACAACATAGTATATTTTACACCAAACAACCAACTTCATTCTAATATTTAATATTTAAAAAATGTTTTACAGCAACTCACTCTCAATGCTTAATCTGTGATTATTAAAATATATAAGCATAGCTAACAAATTCTAGGACAACTACCTGATCATTCACTAGAGGGACGTCCCCTAAGAGGTATGACCTCAGATTCAGGAGGTAGGCAACACCTATACACCAGCCTCGGACAAGGTTCTTCAACCAAAGTCTTGTGTGACCTTGTTCCAACAATGCAGGTAGTACAACCTGGAGAAGGAGTAACTCCAATGACAGTTCACTGACTGGGGCATCACTGTAAGACAAATATACCAGAAACATTAATGAGGTGATGTCACACTGACACCAAAGATTCCATGTCAGTATCACAAAATTAAGCTTGTCAGCTCCATCTTTATGAAATATGTTGCATCAGCTCTTGAATATTCATTGTTTTTTGGTGCGTAGGTTATGTTAGTTTCTGCTTTAAAACCCTGCTTGTTCGGATCTTTGTAGTGTGCACAAGATATTCTAAATTGGCTGAGCAACCTCTTAAGGGAATGCGGTGAAGTGAAAGATGAAACACCCTTCTGACAATGACGACGCCACTATTTGAATTCGGGTGATGTAGACCTGCGGCCAATGATGCTACCAGTTAGATCATGGAAGCGTTCCTAAACACCTGCACGCACAGGTTATTATCAATAATGCACCTATAACAGCAACTATCAAGTACACATCCGGTTGCCTAATTGTTTGGCATTTCCTACATTTCAGCATGCCAATGTTGCGTTAACAATAACGTATTTGCATGATCATACGGAGTGTTTCTACGGGTCTTTCCACATGTGGTACTACTGAATTTTATTGCCACAGGTTAAGGAAAAGAAAACTCCATACAAACATACGTCCATAGCCAGCGGTTAGAATAAAATACCTAAGAACACATCTGTACCAAAGAAACTACAACTATAATTTAAATATATACATACAAGAGCAGCGAGGTTATATTTATTATCACTTTCTACAATAGACAAAGCCACACCGTGTTTACTGTATTTACAAAATTATGTCATAGCTATTCCTTCTGACACAAGATTAAACCACATAAAAACTGCAAATACAGTACATCATAATTAACAGATTTAAAACTTTTACATTCCAAAAATATCTAGCTTAAGGTGCCCAAAACCCCTGTGACGCATCATAATTTATAATCGGTAAGCGTAACACATTCTTACCTTGACAGTAGGACATTATATGGCAGGAAAGCAGGAAACAGTTGTCTGATTATTTGTACTGGCAGCCACAACATCATCAAAACGGTGCTGCCAAATATCACCTAGTGGTAATACATATCAGTGTTAATGTTTCTGATGTGCTACAGATAGAGCATGGCTGGAGAGGGAATATCACTTTTTTCAGTTATTGATCTCATATTTTATACAAGTAGAACAATACCATAGATATCTACCCTTGTAATTGTTACACCAACAAGAAGGTTCTTCGTTGATATTCAGCTAAATACATTCTATTCAATGATTTGCTGATTGTCAAAGCATTTTTTGAAGAGTAGAGTAACTTTGTGGTAATATGAATTGAGATTGCTACTTAATGCTGCATGACTGACATATGTAGAACAAATCACATAAACAGATTTTGTTGCATTCAGTTTTCAAGATTACCTTAAATAATAAAATCTTTTTGTACTTGTGTACTGAAAACAATGGTTGGAAAAACTAAAAATGATCAGGATCAGCTATGACTAGTACCTACCATAGACGCCAGGAATCTCCTGACGTGTCTGTACATGGGTAGGTGGATCATCTCCTGGATGGGATTGAAATCGGGATCATTGAGGTTCCTAAGGAACCAAAGCACACCAGGTCTGAGCACCTCTCGCAGAAGCAGAATGAACGAAGCGAAGTAAAAGACATAGACCATCCCTACTAGCCAGTGTATGAACATCGACGTGCCTGGAGCAAGTCTAAAACTGCTCTGTCTATCCTTCAGCGTAGCATCAAACATACGCTAAATGAAGAAAATTTTGCAAACATTATTACAGATTAGAGGACCAGTAATTAAAGGATGAAGTCATGTGTAATATTTCAAAATATGACATCTTACCAATGAACATATGTCCAACCACCAGCCACATATAAGAGGGAAAATGCCAATTTCTACAACAACAAGCAGTGACACCTTGACCACTACATAGCATAAGCCTATCACACGACGTGACCTGTAACAAACAGAGACATAACTTGTGTAAACTTTGTTGCTCACTTGCTCTGACCAAGGAAATGGGGTAGAAACACACACACACACACACACACACACACACACACACACAATCGAACTATTTATTCTTGAACAGAGTACTATTATACTCTTTATAAACAGACAGGAAATAATAATGTACAGTTTGTATAACAGAACTTGTACAATTTACTTACCGATGTAAAAGTGCAATAGATACAACACTGTGAATAACAACTAGAGAGAAAGCAATGACCAAATATCCAAGTAAAGTTGTTACTAAGCCTTCAAACTGGCTGGAGGTAACCTGAAAAATATGTTATATATGTTCACATGTCTGATATTTACACACAGACACACACACACACACGATCTGTGCTTGTGTGTATGTACTTTAAAGATGATCAGTGACTATTATCATTATTTCTAATATTATTTTTACCCATTATAATATTCCTGTCCATAGCTATTACCACAATATAAACCAATTATCCTATGCTTACGTAGTCTTCTGCCTGTAGACTTGCTATTGTAAAATGCCCTATATGGTATGGACAGAATGCTGAAATAATAAGTTTACAATTACTGATCTGAAGAAAATCTGTTGTGTCAGAAGCCAACAGTATAACAAATGAGAAAAACAGTTTTCATCTGGTGACACATTTCTAAACATAAAATGTTCTAGACATTTATCACCTGGCGTGCACTACGTTTACAAACAGAAGCTATACTCACCGAACACTAAGATAAACAATGTATTCAGCGAAACAACCCAGAAAACATGCTCCTGAAATTATTACAAAAATTATACATATTTTAGATGCAATTATACGCAGAACTGTAAATGCTGCTGAAGAGAACAATGCGTCAACAGGGAAATGTTGACGATTAGAAAAATATGGGCTTAACTTAATCATTAGTGTAACAGTTAATACAAATGAGGACACAGGCACACATACACGCATACTTACTAGGAAGACCAAAGAGCCATCCAATCCCAGTAGCTGTTGAAGAGAGAATAAAGCATATATATTACATAATACAATGTTACTATATGGTGGTCAATTAGCTTCTTCATTGATATGATATTTTACAAAATTACATGAACCACCAATCTAGAAATATTTCAAAGAGTTTTGATGACTATCACACACACACACACACACACACACTTGCAAACTAACCCTTTCCCAAGTCAGTTCTTCAGCAGCTCTGTCCCATTCAATGGGATTCCAATTATCTTCTGCTGAAAGTAAAACAAAAAAATATTCCCGGATGACACAATGTTATGTCAATTATCAAAAGTTACATGGCAACAGCACATAACTAACAAACATGCCATATATATATATATATATATATATATATTCTAAATTTTAAATTTGTTTAGAATTAGTTCCCATGGTGAAACTGTAAATTACAGACCATATGCATTTCACTCATTTGAGATTGCCAGCCACCTAAATTAACAACCATTTCTCCAAGTATTATTACAAATTAAGCAATAAATAAAACTGAAGCATGGCAGAGATTTACTAAGATTAATGGGGACAGAGATTAGATTACTAAAGGTATGAATTCCAAGTCAGAAAATGTTGCAAAATTCAGAAATCACTGATGACAATTCAGCAATCTGCTACAATGTCAATCATTCTGACCATACCTTGTAAAGCTACGTTTGGCGGATTGGCTCCGTTGTTATTTTCAGCACCCTCCTCATCCTCCTCTTGTTCTGCCTCTATTCCCATCATATCTAGAAAGTTCATCGGACGGACAGGATTGGCTGGCCGCTGGTTACCTTGGTTACCAGCTTCAGCACCAACTGCTGGAGCTTGTTGGTCAGCTGGGCCAGCATCATTCTGATGAGAACAGAATAAGACTGGATAGTCAGAGAAGCTTATCTCCATGGTATGTGTGTTTGTGCGTGTGTTTTAGGATACATATATAGTAGCACTGGCTCAGAACATCAACATCTAAACATCCTTTGAAACCACACCTCCATAAATCTATACATAAATAAAGCTATACACGCTCCAATCAAAATATAAAATATTCTACACTTACACATATCTATAGATATGTAGACCTATATATGTGTCTGGGCTATTCAACAGCCTGTGGGGCCCAGCTAATCCCCTTTTTTGTAATGTGACAAATATGTCATGCTTACAGTGAGGTGGTTATAATGCATGCTATGTACAGAAAGTGGAAGCACATACAAAAAGTACCATTTGACACCATAGCTCGCAGTAAACACATGTGTATGGTTCAATGATGAGTTAGTACATGTATACAAAAGATAACCACTTTGACACCAAATTTTGCAGTAATTTCCTGTGGTTCAATAGAAACCTATACATAAGAACATTTTTACACCACAGATGCTAACATCAGCTTCATTCTGGGTTTGACTAACCAAACAAATCCTACCTATACCAACACACGTCTGACAGGTCTGGCATGGCAAGTTGTTATCTAATCAGAGTGAAAAGTTAGGCCTTTAATAGGCTTTTGGCAAAGCAACCAACAAAACAGTTTGTTGAACATGTGTGTGTGTATCTTTCTGGACATCGTATGGTTTTTTTAACAGAATGATTCTAGGATAGCAACTCTTCGTTCAAGGCGTACGTCATGTTTTCCACAAACCAGCATATGGCAGTGGGGGAATTTGTAACCAAGCAATGGCTTAAAGAGAATATTAAATCATGACTACATTCATTAAATGATTCATAAAGTGACCGGGTCCAGAGCAGTGATCATTGTGCTGAGTCAAGTAAAACAAACACAAGATAGAGAATCTTTACACTGATAGCAGAACTATAACACAGTAAAATATGGCAATTTAAGAATAGGGCATTTTGAAAAAGAGTCCAAGGAATCACTTCATTCACACTGTGTTATAACCAAAAAATATAATATGGATAGAGTTTGTGTTCCATTAATGGACTGTTGGCCAATTCCTTGGATTGCTCTCAGACTTAAAGCATGAATATAACTGAAACCTTTGGAATGTTTGAATGGTAAATTTTTTTATATATGTGTGTGTGTGTAAAATGTAAGTCAGATCATGTGTATGAAATGTAATTCAATTACTTTAGTTATCTCTCTCTCTCTCTCTCACACACACACACACTAAACAAAACTGAATATAACTCCTAACAAACAGAACATATGGTGAGATGACAATTGATGTTTTACGGCCACTTTTATGCACATGGTAGGCTAAATAGGCCGAGCAACCTCCAAAGGTAATAAAGCGAAGTCAAAGATGAAACAACCTTCAGATATGCCCACACCAAGATTTGAACATGGATGGTAGTGATCTGTGTTCCAACACGCTACTGCTAGGCCACAGAGGCACCCCTCATCTGGTGAGAACATTGATAACTAGGAAACAAGTCAAGACTGTAACTACCTGTCTTTGATTGGCTGCTGCTATATCTGGTTCTGGATCTAACCAATCAGGACCTCGACCATGAAGAATCTGTTCACGTAACCACACCAGACTGATAAATGCACACAGTGTACAGGTTACAACAAAACATCCCTGGAAACAGTCGGATACCAGGTTCTCTCTGAAATCACATTAAAAAAGAATTGAAAATAATGGTATTAATTTGTTATTAATCTTATAACTACTATATATTATAACTGTTATTATTAATGTTTGTTTGTAACATTATCACTAGATAATTATGATAAAGGTATTAACCAGAGATTTCAGTGGCTGTGAGAAAGATGATATTTTTGTGGTGTACTAAGGGAGACAAATTACTGCCTTCCCCCGACTATTTTACCTTTCCAGAAACTGATGAACAACATATCCTGATTTTAAAATAAAGACACTTCATCTCTGTGCTATGTACAGTCGTGTACAAACATAAAGCTGATACACAGAAATTAATTGGACACAGAAATCAGAAGACCAGGTATACATACGTTGATAACATATCCAATGGTAGTGTGAGAAGGGAACTGACTGATCCAGTGAATAAACAGCGATATATCCGACCTGTGTCATGCATTGAAAGAAAATACAAGTATTAGATAATACAAGTTGGTGATATTACCAGCAGACCTTCCCTGGCCCAGATGTTCACTATTTTTGAAACTTGAACATTTTGATAGTATTGTTTAGCAGCACTTTTAAATAGGCTTCTATGTGTGAAAAGAAAACTCTATAAATTTGGAATTAATGAAATAAATAAGTAAATGAATATAAAGGTTATCTTCAAAATTCAGTTTATTCATGACTAATACAACTAAATTGTCAGTCATAACTCTGACACTTAAATGATAACATAGTTTTGTCTAGATTTCAGTAATTTCAGTAGCCAAATACATTTGTTAATCATGTCCTGGGATGACTGTTCTACGGTCAGAATGCAGGATACCGTGAGGTTCTATATTGCAGCTACATCATTTCAGGATGTAAGTGTTTAATCTCAAATGGCAATCTGTGTGAAGGTTTTCATCAACTAAGATAACCACACAATAGAAGATATATACCTGAGAAAAGATGTACTAGAACCTGAAACAATGTGTTATGTAAGCAGACACTACCACAATGCTCCTTCTATTACCATTATTACTGAGCCAGTAAGGTGCGTGTGTGTACATGCATGCCTATACATTAACACTGTTTCACCGGTAGTAAAACCTGTCACCATAGACTACCTATATGTCTAAATTTAGTGGTTCTTAAATCCAGCTGGACCTTAAAGCTAGGTTCTGATCTTGATGATGCCTAAAGGGCCACTTGAAGGTCCATACTATCTCTTTTCCGAGGTATTCTTGGTGACAGGTTCTCCCGTACTTACATTATCACATTCACTAATTCCATATATATATATATATATATATATAAAATCCACACTCTCATAAACATCAAACAGAGATATAACTTACATGCTGTCAGTGGTACAACTCCAAGCCAGGCAACTGCTACCAGTGTGTAATGGAACCAATAGCGAACAGCGCAACAAATACTTTTCAACAGGCCACTGATTATATCTTTTATGGGCAGCCGTTTGGGCATGTCAGGTGAATAAACTGAAATTAATAATGTCAGACTTTGTTAGAATCAGAGAGAGAAGCTGGCACAGTGTTTTGCATGTGTTGGTTTCAGAACATTGAGCTATTTAAAGTGACGAAAACTGAATCTTCTGACTGAACTTAGCACAGCCACATCGGCAAGAATCCAAGTTTTCAAGCACCAATCCACCAGAACTGATGGGGTTTGTGTCCTTCAGTGCCTATGTTTGGGTAATTGCCTCGTCTCCAAATCAATGGCATATTCATTAGCCTCCATGAAGAAAAACTATGTCTGGCCATACTTTGATAACTCTCCCACGTATTTTCAGCTTTTCTCTAATACACTGTTATAAAATTTTTACCTCTTTTCTATGCCACATACATAAAGATGGAATTAAACAAGAAATTGGAAATGGCAGTATATCAACAGTGGCTGTCATATCCCAAAAAGGTATATTTCAATGGCTTCATGGTGAAATTGTTGTGGAAAAGCATTACAAATACAATACTGTAACCTTTTATATAGATTTTATACATGCCCAGTTAACATTATACGCAGTTGAGTATGATGACTATTTTCTCTTCTTGACTGCAAATTAGAAATTCTGAAAAACTGAGTTCATAATTTACCTCCAGGAAGTTAAATGCACTTACTTGGTGTAAAAGAAAACCTGTGTTTGCAAAGTTCACAGTACTCCTTGCGGCTATATTTTAACCACTGCACCAGGCTACATCAGACAAAATACAGACACAATGGTTAATGTTATGCAGTACACTAGATTATGTTTCATCCTTCAACCAATATCCAGAATTAAACAAATCTATATTACAACTTTTACACAAATCTACTTTAAACTTTATACATAAATCTGGCTAATCTGGTTAGTGAATAATTAATAAGAATCAAGTTTATAACCAGTATAAATATAAACCATTTATAGCCACTAAGATAATATCACCATATATATATATATATATATATATATATATACAAACCATTCTTGGTGGATGTATTTAATGCTGCCCATACAGACACATGGGTGATAGAGGGGCTTGTCCGGAGTGCCCTCTGATCGACAGACTCGACAAATATCTGAAACAAGAAGATTTCACATCACTGACAACACAATAACATATTTCTAGAAGAACAGATCCATTCCACATCAATCTGTTATGTCATCATTGGCTATTCGCGTGGAAAGTCAGCAAACATATGTGCATCAATGAGACATTTCTGGGGTCCATAGAATTAGCATTTGTTTTCATAAAGTTAATTTGTTTAGCCTCGATACTGATCATAGATGAGGGAACAAATGCCTAGGTAAACACATGCCATAAATTAGATTCAAACTCATCATTTGGAGCTTTACAGTGCAGTGCACTAACGTGTTCACCATCAGAGAACTCGTATGTTTTCATGAGAGCCAGCACAAGGTTTGTTGATACTCAAAGAAACACACGCTAAAGCACAAATACAATAGTCTGCTTCTCACTAATACATACTTGAAGTTAAAAAGCCTTTTCAATAGCAGCCGACGTGTGATGCTATACATCATCATCATCTATTTATTGGCAGAAAATTGGTCGGCTACTTTGGCTTGAAGTGGCTCAGAATGCAACAAATACTGAAGTACTCCATTTTCCCAACTTTTTCAGGGAAGAGCCCATAAGCCCCTCCCATTTCAATGGAGAAGGGCCACTACTGTGTTAGTTTGACTACTACTATCGTACACCCAGGTCAGCTGCTGTCTCCTTTTTGTAACAGGTTGTCTACTCTATTCCCTACTGAAAAGGCTGTTTACAAATAAATTTCCATGTAATTTTAATTTGTTAAGTTTCAAACATCAGAAAGATCGCCACCAGAGGCACTAACTATGAATTAGTGCACATCACTGGCAATATTTATTCAGAGTCACTATAAGCATGGAATGTGTGAGAGTAGAACAAGTAAACTTGATTATTTGTTTATTACTGAAAAATATTCCTACAAAGGCCTCTAAATATACTAAAAGTTAGATATAAAAAATTACTTCTATTTGTCACCATAAAGAAATGATATATATATATATATATATATATATATATACACATAGTCAGAATCCGTTAATCCGATAAGGTTTGTCACATGATAATAATTCGCATAAATGAGAATGTCAGAATATTGAGTCAGTGACATACTGGTAATCTGTGTCACACATTTTTAGATCATGATTGATTTGTCTTTTGGAGAGAATCCCCAGGCTGTCGCTTATTCAGCACAGCCTCTATGTTGGAATAGTTGAGAAAACACCTCCCCACCACTCACAAGGGAGCAGTTTGGAAAGATGGAGCCAAAAAACCCTGAGGGTGGGCACTGCCAGAGTGTTTTAGTTTTACATTCTAAGGGGTCTTTAACATCCCCCTTTATTATTTAAATAATTCAGTGTAGACTGCAGTGCCATTTAAGGTAGTCAGCCACCCACGATGTTATGAGTCAAGAAATTAATCTCTGGAAATATTTTAACCTCTTGCTGGGATCAAACCTGTGACCCGCGGCACCAAGTGCCGGGTGCTTAACTGTTAGGCCATAGGAACTCACTTTTAGATCATAAAGATATACCTCCGTATTTAAACCAATATTCAATAAGCATGCACAATGATACCAAATAGCATTGAATATTTGAATGCATTGATCATTTTGATGTTTGTTAATTACATACATTATAAAGAAATACTTGTGTCACTTAGTCCATCAGATTATCTCATGATCTGCTCATTGGAAAGATCACACATTTGTGTTTGTAATTGGCCATGAATGATCATGACTGGCTAAGAGATAGCCACAGGTAATGGAAGCATCTTATGTCGGTGTGTATCGCCAAGGATGATTGTAATTGGTTACGATATAGAAATTGTCGAAGATGGGCGGGTTAATTAACCATTACTGACCACATGGCAGTGTGTCTTGCATGACTGAACTAGCAGAAATATTTGACAAAATTTCAGTGTTTTAGGATTATCGAGTTCATTTTACATTGAAATGTCACATTCATATTAGGATGTTAGGAAAATGGGAGTATTTTGGTGCATTCTAGGCCACTTTTTCGCCAAAACCAAAATAGCCAACCGATTTTCTGCAGATAAAATAGGCAACGAGGGACTGTAAAATAGACTACGTATAGCATCGGATGTCGGCTGCTATTGAAAAGGTTGTATAGTAGGCTGAATGGGATCCTAAGATACTGAGGTGAAGAGAAGGGTAACACAACTAGACCAAGATTTGAACTCAGGTGGTAGAAATCTCTGGCTAACCACACTACCAGTTAGACCATGGTGGCAGCTTGCCAGCTTTCATTTGGCGGTTAAGTACTAATGAGATATACATTCAACACGGCATTAAGAAGATCTTAATGATTCAGTATTTTTTACAAACACTGCAGCTGGTGGATTTATTATTGGAGAAGCTCGAAGGAGATTTCTACTAAACATAAAAATTCCAATTTCAGAAGGATTACGACACTCACCCATCAAGCAATATAGGATTTAACATACATTCAAATTAACCAGTAGTACTAGTACATACATAATGCTTATCTATTACCTAGCCACCTCCCATTGGGTGAGGCCATTCTGAACCTAAACAAATGGTCATCATCGGGTATAGAGACAATATACACATACATACAACTAGTAATAGTATAAGTGATGATGATGATTGATGTTTTATGGCCACTTGTGTGCACAAGGTAGGCTAAATGGGCCGAGCAACTTCCAAAGGTAATGAGACGAAGTGAAAGACGAAACAACCTTCAAATATGTCCACGCCGGGATTCGAACACCGGTGGTAGTTATTTGTGGTCCAGCACGCTACCGCTAGATCATGGAGGCGCCCAGTAATAGTATAAGTAAACGTAGATCAGTTGTTTGAAAGATTTTGTATTCCAGCATCATTTAAACTGATAATGCTATAAAAAGAATGTGCGTTTATGTGTGCACAGATGTTACAAACTGGTCTAACCATTTCATAGCTTGTGTATGTATGTTATAAGTATACTATTGATTTGTGTCAGGGGGCAGATACTGGAATTCAGGTTACCAAGTAAGCCAACTCTGTCAACAGATGATTAACTGGCATGAACACAGGACTGATTATTATGGCTATAGAAGATGGGATGGGCTAATTAATTTATACTGTGGCCCTAAATTAGCTCTTTCTGTCTGAAGAAATTTAAAAAAATGGTTCAGGTCATGGTCTGACCCAGTTGAACAGAAATGATGAACAAATATGTCTTTATTATCTTGAGGTTTATTAGATTGAAGTCATAATCTAATTGGAATTGACTTTAAATTGAGAAGGGATGGATATAAATCGGTCTTCATAAAGATATTTGAGAAGCAAATTCAAGGACTCATCAAAGAGAAAATCTAATTTTCAAAGCACAAAAATATAACTATATACACACTATTATATATAATTTTAATAAACTAAACTGCCTTCATATCATGGTTCCTACAGCCAGGGAAATATTATTTTCCAGGACATTTCCAGCACAAAATTACCATTTTCCAGAACAAAGTATACAAGATTTAAAGGTAATAAATCAAGATATGTATGAAAAAGCATATATTTAATCAATGTATCATCGATTATTGAGATTTTTTATGGTATAGCCTCATTTCCCATTCAAGCTGTTTGATCCACCAACTTTTATTTAAATTTCAACCAACAACTATGTACCAGTACACTTTTTCTTCTATAATCAAAGTTTTCTTCTACAGGCATAATACTTATTTGCCGTTTTTGTTGTTGTTCTAAGTGGAATTTTTTAATAGGCAATATTTTTCCAGAACATTTCCTCATTTTGTAAAATTCCAGGACATTTCCTGTACCTGGAAAATGAATTTGCATACACAACTTGAAGAAACATATATTTAATTTTTTTTAGTTCAAATATATTCTCTTTGGACAGAATAAATTTATATCAATAACAAGAAGAAAAAAACATTTTCCTAGTCCACATTCCACCCCAAATTGTAATATCATTCAACAGTTTCTGAGGCCCTGCACTCTGGGTTCCATCTTCTCATCTTTAGCCTTCACAAACCAAATTAAGCAATCTAGAAAAAAAGGATCAATTTACATTTCATCTTAACATAAGATGTAGGTCATAGATTTAGTTAACTAGCTGTGAAACAAATACAGCTCAACCATTTATAGCCCATTATTTTATATTTGTACGCACTCAGTTCTAGCTTTAAACCAGTCATCTGGATGACCTAACACCAGTGTCAACACCTCAAAATGACTAGGTGGAAGGTCAATTCCCCTCTTCAATATATAACTTTAAAAAATTAAAAATGCCACCAAAGCCACCTAAGAGCAGCGTATTCCCGACCTTTGCCAGAGAAACTCCCAAGACTGTGCAGACAGAAGGAGTGACTTTCTGTTTTCCACCAGAAATAAATTATGTTGCTGATTTTTTGTCTAAACCATAAGTGGGCATCCTACTTTGAAATTCTAGCTAATAACTTACTTCAAACTCATGTCAGTGATCACACGTCAAATACTCTACAGGATGAGCTACTGTACTGCACTTAATCAACTATTATTACTTATCAGTGACCAACTAATTGAATCAGCAGCCACTCCATTACAAGTGAGATGTTTACCAGTTATGAGTATGTGACAGGTTATCAGTACAGCTTATAAACATCATAACATAATCCCTGAACAGCCTCTGACACTGATACATAGCCAAGAACAAAACTGAGCATTCTAGAATATTGCTTCATTTCAAATAGGGGTTATGATGCCTCAGGCCTTTTTTCAAGACTGAAACAGTGAAAGCATGCACAAATAGTGATCTTATGTATATTTAACTATGAGAACAATGTTTTCCCTCATCTCCCATGACACATGCAACAATACGTTTAACCCCCTACAACTAGAAAAACCAAACACAATTACTGCTGAGACAGTTATGCTAACTTTCATTATGAATACAATTAATGCTTCATGATCTTTGTTTTGCACCATTTATTTTTTCACCAATTTTGGAGCATAACAAGTTTTCAGCTATGCATGTAAAATCTCGGCTATATGAGTAAAATCTCTAAAAACAATGTAAGTGTTAGTGAGACATTTTTAATCTTGCAGTCACTTTTATGTAGACGATACAGTTAAATAGTGCTTTATTTATCCTGAGTGCTGCTCATACCAGGAACATCTGAAACTTGCTTTAGAAGCAAGCCATGTTGAATAAGGAGCTATCTAAAATACTATTATTATATTACAATGTTAACATTGAGATTTGATCCCTAACTTTGAGATGAAGGGGCTTAATGTGCTAAAAATGGGAATTTTTCTGAAACTGGCTAGGTGATGAAATAAATAACGAGATAATAACATTATCTACATTCATACTAAGAAACAGGATTGTCAGGTTTTTTACACAGATGTCATTATCATTGTTAATTAATGTTGTGTAAAAAACTTATTTTTTAACAGAAGAAAACCCAACTTTGCTAAGAAAGGGAAAACCCTTCCGATATGGGTCAGGAAGTGAAGTCTTAGAGGCCTATGAAGAAATGACCAAATTAGTTTAACTAATGACAATAATCAGTCAATCAAATTCAGGTCAGTACTGTATGATGTTTACTACATCATATTATCTCATTATTTGGTGGATAAACAAACAGTTATATTATAAACATAATACCTACATTTTACAGTGTTTATGGGAAATAATTTCTACAAGTGGAAATCATAACATTTGTCACAAATATTATGTTACAGGTTTAAAGAAGTGGCTAGAATCTAACCCACTAAAAACAGTTGCAACTTGCTCATTCATTTTGATTATTAAACAGGCTGTTTGGAAATGAAGAGAAAAAAATCAATACTCAAAATAAGATCCAATAATCCTGCATATTTCTAACATAAGGAGAAAACTTATTTCACTGTTGGCCAAATCTGTTAACCTCCACACAAAAGTGGAAAACACTCAAAATGTTGTCCGTAAAATTTAGGATCAGTGCTGCAAATGCTCTTCTTTCATGAATAGTATTGTCTTCAATTTAAGGACAGTGCCTGTACAATACGGCTCATTATGTTGAAGAGTACCACTATTTCAGTGGATTAAAAGTGGGACATGAAGATTGTATGTAGAAAAGCACTATGACAGTGATAGCCATCAAGAAATTTCAACTGCAATCTCCTCCAGTAGCCCCTCTGAGTCTGAGTAAGGCCAAGGGGAATAGTCACTTCACCTTCTCATTACAGATATATTGGCCAAATGGCAGTCATTTATTTATTTGGCTGGATACCTACAATGGGGGAGACACAGATGGTCTGCAACTAAAAACTTCTTCATTCTAAAGGTAAATTCAGAACGTGGAATAGGAAGCATACTTGATGAAGCAAGTGAGCAGCACTGGTCACATGTTGTCTAAGAGTTAAGAGTGAATCACTAGAGAAACGTTAAAAAAATATATGTCCTAAATTCAAACCCTAACATGGAGGAAAACTATACAAAGATTTAACCACTGTGCTATCAGAGTGAAGGGTAGACTAGTTATAAAAACCAGTGGAAAAGGTCAACCTGAACTTTAAAAACTAAACAGTCAGTCAAAAAATAAAAATGCTTCACATCAATAGCAAATATAATACAGACGTGTTCAATTTCACAGAACAATATTAAAATATTTCACATTCAGCGAAATTAGTTAGCTTCATTAGAGCAGTCTCTTGGTCAGGATTGAAACCCGACATCCTACATAATCATTTGGAAGGAGTCCCACACCGCAATTCATTCCATAGAACACAAGTAATTAATTATAGGCTGTGGCTACTGGTCCAGATGTACACCGAAGTAGCTATAGCTGCAGCATTTCAACTGCAGAAGCGCACCTTCCCAAATATACAGCAGAATAAAACACACTGCAGGCTACCAGACACATTACGAATTTACTCAGGCTCCGGCACTGCCGGCCTAACCCTAAACCAAAGCAATTCTATCAAGGTAACATGTTAGCAACATGATATAAGTACAAAAGTATATATATTTATCAATTCAACCATGGCTTAGTTGATAAATTCAAGTTAAATATTTATACACTGAAGCAGATTCTCTAATTATCTTAATAGATCTAGACTACAGAATATATCTATAGTCTAGTATAGAGTAGAGTCTAGACCTAGAATAGGCTAGAATTGTAGTTCTAATCACTGAATCAGATCCCTTGTTTGTGAAAATCATGTAAAATGCACCAGGCTGGCAATTAGAGCGAGTGTAAAAACTAGACTAATTCCACAGTTAGCAATAAAGATGCCAGGTAAATCATGCAACACCCCCGGCCCAATGGTCTGTCTGAACAGAAGAACACTAACACTGTGATTGTCACTGATTGACTGAACAGTGAAAACAGTCACAGTGAGTGGAATTGCAAAGCTTTAAAACAACGTAATCAAATTTACAAACTGCAATAAACTGCTTTAGACAAATACAGAATAACCAGACATATTTCGACAAGGAAGATTTCGTAATCATTTTAGCATTAAATTTATTTATAATCGGATGCAGATCGCTGATAGCAGCTGACATGCTAATATTTGCTATACAAGTTACCTTGTTGTCCGTCCTCCATCGTCACATATGTAGTAAAATGGCAGCTGCTCGATGTCGTACTGTCTTGCTACATGTAAATTAAATTTAGGTCTCACACATTTCATTTACTAGTATAAGCCATTTGCAACCAAATTTTAATCTCACTCATAGAATTACATCTATAAATAAATGTCAACTTTCCAAAAGCTATATAAAATTACGACAATGAAAAATATTGCTTAGTCTATTTCCCATAATAAACAGTAATTAAAAATAATTAATACTTTGAGTGAAAACATAATATTGTACTTAGTGATTACTTAAAATTCTCATCCCTTCCATGTGATAACTTTAATTTTAAATTGATAATTTTCAAGTATATATATATATATATATATATATATATTCAAAAAGTTTATTTCAGAATATAAAATTCAATATAGATCTACATATGACAGGCTACAGTGAAGTAGATGAATACACATAAAACAATTATAAAAATATTTAAAAAAATTAAGTATGTTAAGCACAAGAGCTAGAATGATAATAAAACAAATGAATCAATATTATTATTGACATAAATTGCAGACATATATACTCCTTGAATACCAAATAATTTCTGTATATATTATTAAAGGCCATGCATATATATATATATATATATATATATATGATGGAATTCTAGATGATAATGATAATAGCAATAACCAAAATTAATGTAGATTTAATAAAACACCATTATATAATGTGATAGTATTCAGAGCTAATCAAATGTGATCTACAGTGAAACGACCTAAAAACGGTCCGGGGATTATACCCAGCTAATATTATTACGTAATAAAAGAGTATTAATAACGTCGTGATTATGTTATTATAAAGTAATTATAACAAAATAATACTATATAGATTATACGTCAAGTGCAATTATAGTGGCAAAACCACAACTTTATTAAATAATGTTACAATTTAATAACGCAATAATAATAATAATAATACGAAACCAATTAAAGTTCATTAATAAGTGGGGTTTTCCTTCTATGTATATAACTATAGTTCACGCACGCACGCACGCACGGACGCACGGACACACACACACACAGAGAGAGAGAGAGAGAGAGAGAGAGAGAGGGAGAGGGAGAGACAGAGAGAGTTTATAGATATAATAACTTACCATTGTCTTTACACTTTTCCAATCTACGGACAAAAACTAATATTTTGGACGATTTTACGGGGTTTTTTTTAAAATAAATATTTGATATACATGTTTAAACATGGTAAACTTAATATATCAACAAACTGCGTCACTTTAGCTGTATAACGCAACAAATATGCGCATATGGGTATTAGACACAATTAAGTTGTTACATGGGTGGAATGTATATTGTGGAGCCAGATCTTTTATGACGTCATTATAATTGCTGCGATGTCATTGTCTCGATACGACGCTTAAGAACAATTGACCCATTTTCGCTATCACAACTGCGCGATTTGTTTGTGTTTCGCACGCTTTACATCGTATTTAAAAAAAATCTCCGGATGTTTATTAACATTAATTGGGCATCCCTGATGTTAGACTCAACCTTTATATAACGCGTATAGTTATATAATTAGAGCATGCGCATTGTACGTGTTGCAAACTTCCAGGTATAAGAATTCAAATCCGATTCATATTTGTGGGAATTTTCCATAGTAAGTCATCTCTCGATCAGTCATATATATGTTTTAGAGGACCGACCAACGCCGATCGAAGTTAAAACATAACTCATACCAACTCACTGTTCATTAACTCACTTACTGTTACCTCTGGGTGTATGTTTATTATTACGAAATCTAACTGTATGTTGGTGGATCGATTATATGATTAAGTGTTTGTATATATATAATATATATATATATATATATATATATATATATATGCTGTTCGAAAGTATCCATTTCAGTTAACTTATAAAATTAATATAAATTAATTTATATATAATATATATATATATATATATATATATATATATATATGCGCTGAAAAGAAAACTGATTCCATCCAGGATTGAACTGGACAAATGATTTTAGATTCTTTTCTTGGTTAATAAAAGATATTTTATTGTTTATAAAATTAGAATACAAACATATTATTAAAAAAAGATCATACTTAAGCAAATCAACTTCAACTCAAATAAGACTACGGCATTTAATTAGTTTTTATGCAGGGCCGTATTAATTAATTAATTAATTAATTAATAATAATATCGCACATATCCTAATGCTTAGTACAAGGGCGCTTAATTAACAATATGAAATGATGATTGCTATTTTACGGCCACTTTTGTGCACAAGGTAGGCTAAATGGGCCGAGCGACTTCCAAAGGTAAGGAGACAAAGTGAAAGACGAAACAACCTTCAGATATGCCCACGCCGGGATTCTAACAATATGAAATAAACACATTTACATTATATACAAGTTAGCAATAATGTCTATGGTCGGCCATGCTCTGTCGCAAGCCATTTTTAATCTGGTACGAGGAACAGTCAGCAGAGATGAGTCAGACGATTTTAGTTGGCGTTGGGGTTTATAGACGTCCAATAGTAGCGTTAGATAGCCCGGTGTCAAGTTGTTGAGGGCTTTAAATGTTAGAAGGAGAACATTAAATATAATATTGTGTCTGACTGGAAGCCAATGGAGTGCTCTGAGTACGGGGGTAATACGGTCTCTCTTTCTCATTTTAGTTATAAGTCGAGCTGCCATATTTTGTACTCGTTGGAGCCCGGCTAGAGATGTTTCTGTTATGCCAACTAGCAGGGCATTGCAGTAGTCCAACCGGCTACTGATGAAACCATGTACAAGTGTGATGACAGACTCTTTCGAAAGACATTTTCGGATGGATGAAATATTGTGGAGGTGGAAATAAGCAGCCTTACAAATGTGCTTAACAAAGTCTTCCCTGGTGAGTGATTGGTCAAATACAGCTCCAACCGCGACCTGTGATATACAGTAAATGGATCTGTGTAATATGGATGTCAATATGAAGACCTCAGTCTTATCATCATTAAGTTTCAGCTTGTTTTCGACCATCCAGATACGTATATCGCTGATTCAGTTTTCAACGTGAGTGAGTATTGATGTTGTATCTTCTTGGTCGGTAGGGTCAAATGCCATGTATAGCTGAGTATCATCGGCAAAGAAAGGAACGTTTAAGCCATGGGTTCGTGCGATGTCTCCAATGGGAAGTGTATAGAGAGTGAAAAGGATTCTAGGTCCTGTGAGCTAACCCTGAGGGACTCCAAATAGTAGCGTAGCTACAAGTGAAAATACATCACCTATGCTGACTCTTTGACTCCTACCAGATAGATATGACTTCAGCCATGTAAGCCTAACTGGGTCATCATACGTCACAGCAGTAGATTGTGGTCAGCGGTGTCAAATGCAGCAGATACATCTAACAGAACCAAGATGACAGCCTTCTTATCATCAATCATCATACGGATATCGTTCTGTACCTATTGAATGCTCTATACGCCTATTTTAGGGGCTCGTGTAACTTATTAACGGTCATATGTTTGGC
>JAODUP010000502.1:137500-302500 GCA_025642065.1 Paralvinella palmiformis
AATATATATGTGTGTGTGTGTCTTGTGTGTGTTGGCATGAGCCATTTATTTATGGCAGCTTTGTCCACTATTTTCTCCAAATGACACACATTTCATTCTAGACTATAGGGACTTAATCTATTATCTTATTTAGAAAAAAAATTCATAATGAACTTCACTTTAATAATAAATATAATATACATGGTTCATGAGTTATGAAAATGTATTATGCTTGACAAACACCAATGAGATAACTTAAAACCACTCTTTGGATTTCTCGAGGGAGCCGATTTACGTTATAACAACACTTCCGTACAGAATGTAAACAAATAGCTATAACATGGATTTTGATGCAGACTGTGATCCTTTAGCTGTCGAAGAAACGAAGCCCATTCACAGAGAATCTACCGATCCTGAATCAGATGTCCCAAAAGCTGCAACTTGGGTTCATGAAGATTTAGCCCAGGTGAGAATTTTCTTGTGCGCTCCGCGGTCACCGGTGTATGTCTAGAAACATGGATTCTATGGAAACAATCCGAATCCCGGTTTCTCATTTTCTGTTTCGTGAAATCAGAAATACCTCAAATAGGTATCAACTGATAAAGAAATAATAGAAAGAAACCGATTATACATGAAAAAAGGGACCTTTATTATGTAGACAAACTATTAAAATATAGTGTGACAGATGAGATATTAAAGAGAACGTAACCAAAAATGATCAGTTAAATTCGATGGCTCGTTTAGTTTACAATGATCCGTTATGATAACTAACATGGCTTGTCATGACGGATGTTTGATGTCAGATGATCGAATCACTTTTCGGATAAAGTTTGAACGGTCTTCAGTCGCATGCGCACGCGTGATTTTTTATTTTGGAAAATTAAACTGTACGTCTTACATTTTGATTATGAATTGAATATTGTAAAAGCTGAATAAAACTTGACCCAACATGAATGTTTTTGCAAATCTGAATCCATTATGCCTGGACTGGACGATTCGCCCTCGATTATATTCGCATTGCATTTAATTTCGCCCAGTTTTATATTCGCCCTTGGGAACCATCGCACTTGATTTTATTCGCCCATCAATTAGTTAAAATACAATTTATTACCAAATAGTTCAAATACAATTTATTACCAAATAGTTCAAATACAATTTATTACCAAATTAAAAAGATAGATTGACAACAGCAGCAATATATATATACCGGTATACACCAGAAGTTTAAATCCATGTGCATGGTTTGTAGATCTTGCTGACCTCACGGAGAAGCTCTTTTCCATCCAATTTTTTCACAACATAATCCCACAATCAATGGGAAGATCTTTGCTGAATTTTACATTTTACATGTTGCACTGACTTCAATTTTTCATCATCAATCAACTGTGCTTGCATGTTCACTAAGTTGGCCTATTTGTGAAACAAGTTAACCAGCTGGTAGAATGGCAAGTTGTGTCAGTGGATCTTTGTATTCAGGCGTCATGTAGTGCCAGCCGGCACAGTCATTATTTATTTGTAAATGTTGTTGTAACATAATATTAGCAATGTGAAATGGCCAGGCCACATGTCATTTCAGATGGATATATATATATATATATATATATATATATATATATATATATATATATATATATATATATATATGGATATATATATATATATATATATATATATATATTAATTTGATAGTCATCAGACCTTCCAATATGTTATTTAAAAAGTGTAGATCTTCCACTTGCTACCAAAAAATGGCAGAAGATTTTGTGCTTGAAAAACAAATGTCCAGTTTCAGATCTTCCAGTATTAATAAATACAGAATATTTTCTTCTTCCTACAGAAAAAAACACAGAAACTGCTTGCAGAATATTTTTTATTCAAACAAACAAACAAGTATGCAGTTCTGCAGTGTTCTCAGTGCACAGCCACTGCATTGTAGATGCCTATCGTGTGTTGCTCTGGTGCTATTTGCAACTATATTTAAAAAATCATGTTGGGTGATGCTGCAACCACAGTGCAGCCAAGTCCATAATAAGTGGAAGATCTTCAAAATAAAGCAGAATTAAGGTTTTCTAGAAAAACAGGAAAAGTGGAAAATCTTTTGCTTTACTGGAAGACTTGGAAGTTTGGGTCATGGTAGATCAGTTGTATCTCTCCTTAATCAAGATCTTGGAAACAGAACTCTTGCCTTAAGGCATTTAGTGATGGGCGGTGGATCACTTTGACAATGAGCAAATTCCAGTCATTAACCTCTCTTTGGCTAAAGATGGACCCCTAGCCCTGCCTGTTTTTTTTTACAAACTTCTGATCATATCATCTCGTGCTAGATTCCTCATTTATGCTGAATACTGTACTAGCACTTACTCTATTGGTGCCAATCGCTATCTTGACTACCCAGAACGTTTTTTTCCTTCGATAATCCAATGATGGTAGTTCTAACAATCTTAGCCAGTCTTCATATGGGAAATGCTCTAGCTTGGCGATCAGCCCGGTGGATCATCATTGGATTATTTTCACATATAATTTATCCTCTTGGAATCTAGGGTGCCAGATAAAGTTGCCATATTCCAGATATGGATGCACCATTGTTGTGAACAGTCGAGGGCATGTGAAAGTGGCCCTCACCAATCCAAGCATGTGTGACGTCTTGTTTTACTGGGTTTGCTGCATAATGGTGGAACTTAAGTTCCTTATTTATAATCACTACCAATATCTTTCTCACTTCTCAATATTTCTAATGTTGTCTAACCCATCTGGTAATTCATTCTTTTATTTGAAATACCTAGGTGAAGAACCTTACATTTTGACACATAAATCCTAATTGCCGCTCCTGGGTCCATTCCATCAGAATATCCAAGTCCTGCAGGATTCCACTGAGTTTACTGGCCCAATATGACAGGTTACACTTATATAACCACAGCATGCTACTTCTGATCAAACAGGAAATCACATAGCCAGTCAAGTAATTTGTCTGTAATGGGGTAGTTCCCTGATTAGTTTTTGGAGGGGGACAGTATAAAATGTCATGCACAAATCCGGTTAAATGATGTAGATTAGAGCTCCACTGTCTATTATCTTGGACCATAGCTCCAGTGAGCCCAATAATTGGGTCATACATGACTGGCTCAGAAAAAAACGTGTGCAACACATAAATATGATGTGACATCATATGGTCCACTGAAGTATTCCTGACTATGGGTTCCATTAACTTTCCAATTTATGAAGTAAGACTTACAGGTCTGGAATGACCTTTCAGCTTTTTTTGTGAATTGGAGTCACATGTGTTTTCTTCCATGCACCAGGTACTAGAGGTAGGCAGCCTTCATCATATGATTTCTGAAATATAATGCTCATTGGACACTTATGGACTAGGACATGCCACTCAATACATTCTACCATGGAAGCCATCAGGACCAACTGATTTAGTTGTTTTAAATTTCCTCAATTTCTTCTCAACCTGCTTGATGGTGCAAGTTGTTGTTGCTACATCCAGCCCTTAATTGGTATTTTTGTTCAATTTCTAGAATGTTCTCTATATCATCCTGTATGAATACACTTGGGTTGATTAAGTGTTGCCATTCTAACTATGAAGTGGTAAATATGCATAATTTTTGCAGACCTTTCCCTCTTCCTTTGTCTTTTTCCATGCCGTGCCATGTTTGAGGTGAATTAAGGTATTTAGCCTGGGCACTGATCACACCTGGGACATATGGTTGAGGGCCGTCTGGTAAGGGATGTTTGCAGCACCGTGCTCTAACTGCTGTGCTGTCAGAATGCACTCTAGACAATGCCCCGATAGCATGCCACATGTGGCCCACTGGTGGCAAGTTACAACTGGGCCGCTTGCGTTTTGTCTAAGAAATCCACTGGTGGCTAGCCACTGGTCTGGTGGCAAGCACTGATGGCTCACTGGTGGCTAGCCATTGATCTGGTGGCAAGCCACTGATGGCTCACTGGTGGCTAGCCACTGGTCTGGTGGCAAGCCACTGGTGTGCTACCAGTGGTTAATTTTTGGCAAGATGTTTTCAAATTGTATTGCAAAACACACAAATCAAAAAAATTTGAACTAATAATACATTCATATCCAAATATTTAATTTCTCTATAACTGTTCTCTAATTTATCTACAACTCTTCAGTGATGTTAATGATAGGCCTACTACACAAACTGACGTAGAAGTAGTCTATCTAGCTGGAGCGGTTGATATTCACAGCGGAGTGACTGGCTACAGTTGAATCCAGAATTTTACGACCCGAGATAGCTGGTTGAATCCAGAATTTTACGACCCGAGATAGCCGAATCTGAGAGTTGGATTATTTATTGGACTAGATCTGGTTATTGCCACTAGTTGCCACTATCGAACCAGAAGTGGGCCAGTGGTGGCTAGCCTCTGTCACCCATGCCGCATGTTTCCACCAGTGGCCCATCTTAGGCTGGCTATCTGAGTGGATTGGTAGCTATGTTTAGCCTTGAAATCCCTTTCCTGGCCTAGTTATGTATTCAAATTCAGATTGTAAAAGTGTAACTCGGCAGATATGTCAGAACGATAATGTTAAACTGAGTTTGAAATACCTGACTAATCCTAATTCTATATATGGCATCAGAAGAGTTGGAGAGTCTAGCAATAGTACTAGTAGTATCTGATTTAACATCAGTCATATTTTGTCCAAGTACTGTAGCCCTTATCTGTACATATTCTAAACCAAAGTGTAAATTCATCCTGTGAAACAGGGTGCCTCCGTGGTCTTTGCTCAATTGGAAGTTAATTAAAAAATCAAAGTCAGTGTTCTATGCTAGTTTGGTAATAAATATATTTTATCAACAATAACAGGTATTTCTGGGGTCTTTTCTACCAGTATTCAACACTTATAGAAGTAGGATATGAAATGGAGAAATGTAGTAGCTAGTGTACTCCATGTTGTGAATGTCACTTGATTAATTTGACTGAAGATAGCACTATGGCAGTTTGCTAATTCTATTTTAAGAAACTTTTATATGAATTAACTGTTTCCGATGTACTGTAATATTTTATTTGTCAATAATTCAGAATACATCTAGCAGCAAAGTCTGAGTAGCTTCTGCCATAAATAAATCAAAATATGTTATATTTTTATCTGCAAATTATATTTTTATCTATTTTTATTTAACATGTCTTATTTTCTATCCTTTTCACATTATTTTCAAGGCATTTGAAGAGTGTTCACTTTTTTCAAATTTTAAATCTCGACTATCAATACAGATAGTTTAGATGTTGAGATTAATCTATATAACCTAAAATGATAATTGTTTTGCTTGGAAAGGATTAGATGGCTATATATATTTGTTTTCAGCTTTATTTTATCATCAAAGTTTCTAAATTACAACTAAATAATGTGCGTGTGTGTGTTTATTTCATACAGGAAAAATCCTTTGGGGTTATTTTCTTTTACTGAAATATGTTTTATCATGTTGGATTTATTACACCTTATAATCAGTTAGGAGTCTTGTCTATTTGAGCATTAAGTTAATCCAGTTTCAGTACAGAGAACATTTGCCAACTGATACAATCATATTATAATTATCAATAGATGGATCAGGCATAAAGAAAACAATATACGTTAATATCACCATATAGTACAAGATGAGTTATCGGTAATTGTAAATCCCAGAAACTTACAGGAGATGAGCATAATTTAAAAAATGGTCTCTGGATTTCTGTCATCATCTCAGTTTGAACTTTAAAGAATGTGATATGTAAAATATTAATGTTTAACCAAAATAATAGGATATGTTGCTTTTATATGGGTAATTCATTAGACCAATTATTGGATGGAAGATAAATACACGATTTTGAATTTTTATTAGTTGTAAGTGGCAAAGTGTTTTGACTGCTGAGAAATCTAGCCCTTAATTAGTGACGAATTGTCCATATAAATCACTAGCAAAATCCCTCAGGTAATAAAGTGTCCATAAATCACAAATGGCATGCTGCATAACCTGGACATTTAAAACTAACAGTTACCTGTTATTTGAAAGTGAAAGTGTTTGTTTTGTTTGGGTATCTGTCCATGGTGGATATTTGTTGTTATTTTTTATAAGATGGTAATTAATTGTGATGGTTTGGGGATCAGTCCCATGGATGGCCGCTAGCTGTGATGGACTCACAGTCACCATCTTCCTGTCTGTGCAGGGCATCTGCAATTCGGACCATGTATAGAAGAGTCTCCTTTGTGCAGTGTAGCCATGAATCTGGAACAGATTTATCACGTTGCCTTTTCATGTGGTCAACTGGACGGTTCTTCAGATTTCTAATGCTCATTGGCATTATGTTAAAGAGGTGGGGCCCATGCACTGTGAAGCTTGCATAAGCTTGCCTTTGTACCACCATTGGAGCTGCCTTACTAATTCTACGAATCAAGCAGGTACGTCCTCTACATATATCTTTCATGTCTCCTCTGTAAGGAATAGTCTCAGTTTTTTCAACTGTTCCCAGTAGCCTTGATGCCTGCCATTTTTCTGGTTAAGGATCTCTGGACGGCTTTAAGAGTTTGAATATCCCCTTTCTCTGATGGAGACCAGAGCTGACTGTAGTAGTTCAGTTTTGACAGGACTAGTCATTTCCACAACTGGATCATCGGACGTACTAAGGAACAATAAGGGGCCAATGACATAGCCCTGAGGTACCCTTGATAGAACATCAGTTGGCTCAGACTGGATGCCATTCACAACAACAGCCATCTCCCAAGTTTACATGCTATGCCAAGTTGTTCTAGCTTTCGCATGGTAATCAAAAAGTCTACTTTGTCAAATGCTTTTGCAAAGTCTGGGTAAAGGACATCAACATTCTTTCCTTCTTCAAGAAGTTTTGTGATCCGGTCGAAATGAGTCAAGAGTTGGCTCAGGCAAGTACTTAGTGTTTTTCTTTATGGCACTGACTGCCTTTTGTTCATTGGTCATTATCATAAGACACTTTGAGTTTCTTCTCAATCTCATTCTCAATTTTTCTGACCATCAGAATTGCATATGGAGAGAAGCTGATTAAACTTGTGTCTTTTTCTCATCAAGATCCTTCGATCAAGATCCTTCCATGACTACCTTTACTGAGCGGAGTATGTATTTGTGCGATGTCTGAGCATGTCTCAGTGAAATTTGTTACCATTTGGATGGGTGATAGGGAAAGGAATTCTGCTTGCCAATTTATGAGTGCGAGATCTGAGTTCATTCCTATCCAGTATGCTTGGTCACTGAAAAACTTAAATGTTTCAAGTACTGCCCCTAACACAGCTGTATCAGTTTGTGGATCTTTTACAGGGTCTGCATTACTTTTGTAGTTGATGCAACCTACCATTATAAAATGGTTGAGAAGATGGCTTCTTTACAGGTATAGCTGTGCATAATGTCGGGATCGTTTTTAAATAGGAGATCAAGTGTGTTTCTGCATCTATGCGTGGGTTCGAGCACCATCTGCGTGATAAACCATTCACTTGCTAAGTCCTTAAGATCTTCAATCATGGCTTGTTCATCACTTGTAGCTCCTGTTCTCATATCTCCATTGGGCCAGATGGCGTGGGGGAGGTTGAAGTCCCCAGTGAGAATTATGTCTGGACCAGGTGACTTGATTGAGGTTAGAGTGGCTATTATTATGCCGAGCGCATTCCTAAATTCCACATTTGTCAAACGATGACTGCCAGGTTTGTCATTTGATTGTCTGTATAGATTAATGATCAGTAAATTCTTGGTTTTCATGTACAGACCCAGTATATCAATAACACTGTCCTTTTTTTTGTAAGACTGTTTGTGTGTTAACTGCTATATCATTTCTGATGTAGAAAGCCACACCTCTGCTGGCTCTACCTTTCTTTTTATTCCGTTCTTGATCTTGGCGGAAGAGGGAGTAACCCTCAATATTTAGCTCAACATCCAGATGTTCTCTTAACCAGGCCTCAGTGAGTCCAAGAAATAGCTGGTTTGAGTCATGGAGAAGATCTTGCAGGTAGGGGGCTTTGCTTGAAACTGTTAGAGGCGTCAGTCGCTGGATGTTGAGAATGGAAAAGTGGGCTAGAACCATTGAGGGGGTGGTATCATCTAGACAACACCTGGATATGGTGTGGTTAGTCCAGGCATCATCTGGTACGTTTTTTGCAAGGTTTTGGATGGCCGAAGGGACATTCTCTGCCTGAGAGACCTTTGTGGTAGAATGAGCAGATACGCTTGGCTTCATTTTTCTTGTTTTTGAAATCATCATGCTTGGGTTTTTCCCCCTGTTTACACCATCTTTAGTTTTTGTTGCCCTCTGGTGTGTCCTAGGAATGAATCTTGCTTCTCATCGGGTTTTCCATCTTGGATGTACGATGACATTTCCCCTGCAATTCCAGCACCTTTATCCTGGCTGCTTGGTAAATCCACTTGACTTAAAGCTGTTGCTGGCTCTTGAAGTGCAATCCAGTGTGCGTGACTGATTCTGTTGCAATCTGTTTGATTAACCTTTTATTTAATAGGCCAGCTTCCTTGTTAGGTATGTTGGTTGAGCAGCACTCTCCCCACAGATAGTGTAGGCCTGGAAGCTTGTAGCTGCATTGGCTTGCTCTGCTGTGAATGCTTCTTGTTCCTCTTCAGGAACAGTCAATGATTTCAAGACACAACCATTATGTGAACCCTGTCCACATATCTCACATTCAAGAAATGGCTTGTCTTTCAGTTTGAGGCAATAGTTCTCACCACATATGTTACACAAGTCTGGCAGCAGGTTCTGTACTCTGCAGATTAGACTGTTTATGGATGTTGGCTTTGTATATTGTTCATGGCCAGAAATTTCTAGGAAATTCAGTACCTCCACTAAGGTGGATTTGGTGCACTTAATAAGTTCATTTCTATGCTGCCGAGTTCTGTTCCTCAGGTTATAGAGGTGGAGGCAATCTCTGATCTCCGCATTGGGGGCAGAGACACACATACCTGCAATGATAGTTTGCTCAGCTTCGAATTTTGCTTGTATGTCAACCACCTCACTGGCCTGGGGCATCCTCACTGGCCTCGGCCATGTTCATGACAGAAATGAAACACTCAGTACAGTTTTGGAGATCACCTGTTTGTTTGTTTTTTAAAGAAAAAATCGTTGTTAAATGTAACATTATCTTGCAAACAACAATATTAATGATAGCAAGCAATTTTAGATTGTTAATTAAGTAAGACAAAAATGTAGATCTTTTAAGCAGGAGACATAATAATAACTAGCTTATTTTTCAAATTCATCACCATGTTGAAATTAATCCTGTTGTACAATATACTTGAAAATCAGTTTTTAGACTAAAAGAAATACAGAAATAATTACAATGCATCGCGATTTTATTTTTTGTAAACATTAATTATGTCATGTTTGTAATTTGAAGTAAGGTGCTTGAAAACTTAACTGACAGTTTTCTTGAAAGTGAAGAATTGCTGTTCAACTGGAACCAGATATGGATGTTCGTCTGCAGAATTCAGACTGGTCGCTTAATACCAGTATGTGCCAACCATATGGAATATTTAGCAGACATTGATTTTGATTAAGTAGAATATGTACAAAACTAGTTCAGTTAGTGACAATTCCCAGTTCAAACATTATTAGATGTCACCTAAATGTGATTGTTGAATATGTCAATTATTTATGGCACTTTTGAATACCAAATATAACTAATTAATATTTTTACAATTATCATAAAAAGGCTATTAATTGAAGGTCCATTTAAACGTTGACATAATTTCATGAAGACGTATATTATATTTACCAATGGATAACAGAACTCAAAGAAAACTAAATTTATAATGCTTATATATATAGCATAATTAACAAATGAAAGTGGCAGAAATGGGACAAAAGCTAACAAAGACTGAGTTCATATTGTGCATCAAGTTGTGACCAGATTTGAATGACTGGACATTGAAACCAGAGTAAAGTGATAAACAGGGCTCATCTACATCAAATTGTAGGAAACTATTTGTCCATTGAGTTAACAGTATCTGCTTCAGTGGCATATTTATAGAAAAGAAACAAACCATAAAATAAAATGAAGAAACAAAATAGGTTCCCTTTCATTAAGCAGTTCAAGGTTTATAATTGAGTTTATATAGAAAAGTTATTTTATTGATTCTGTTGTAATATTTTGCACATTACATTTATCTGCAAGAATCTAAGGTTATATGTATCAAATTCATCAGAAAAATGTGTTGAAAACTCCGGGCTGTTGAAACACTGGTATGTCATAATGTTGAAATGTTTAATCTGTCAGAAAATTGGGGATTTTTAAACATTGGTATTATTGAATACTGGGACATTGAAACATTTGCCTATCAAAACCTTGGGATGTAGAATTTTTTTCTTATTAGAACATTGGGATTTCAAAACATTGTGCCACTTATGTCAGAACATTGGGTTGTTGAAAATCTCGGAACAATGGGATGCTGAAAAAAATAAACTGTTAGAACATTCAGATATTGAACCATTAATGTCAGAACATTAAGATGCTAAAACATTGGTATACTTAGGTCAGAAAAATGGGACATGGAAAAAATTTAAAACACTAATGTCAGAACATTGGGAATGTTAAAACACTATATCATGTCAGAACACCAGGGTTCATGTTGAAACATTTTTATGTGAGAACAATGGGATGGTGAAACTGATCTGTATCTCAGAAGAATGAGATATATCAGAGTAATTTAATTTTCCCCAAATGAGGAAATGTAGGATTTTGTAAATGTCAGCTAAATATCTTCAAGTGCTGATGGACAGATGGGTGGATAGATATTTTAATGAGTGAGTGTGTTTATGCATGCTCCTCAACACTGGTCCAGGTATTTTGCCCTTGACAGACAAAGAATACAGAGAATGGTTGGCAAACGAAATTAAAAAAGAAGCCACCGATTAAAGCCATAATATGTACATAGATATTTCTTTGAAGCAATCAGATCTTGAGCTGAGAGACAATGAATAAAGAAAACAGCAAGCAGATCTCGGATGACAGTTTTGAGTAATTTAGAAATTTAATCACCAAATTGACACTAATGGGCCAAAGTAACTACCTTAATGGGCAATAGAACAGAGGGGCTATTGATCGGATCCCCCCATCACACACCGTTGTATTTTATTTAGCACAAAACCTAATCACATGCATATCAAATTATTTATATAAAAGATTATCAATTTACCCTGTTAAATTAATACTAACTTATTCTTAAGTGTATCATTGATCAATGGTGTTACAGGTTTCAGCAGCCAAAAATTACTTTACCATTAAATCAGTCTTAAAATATGACTACTAAAAAAAATGCAGTTTTGTCCTAGGTAATTTGTCATCATTATAAGTAATACCAACCTGTTTGCTGGACATTAGGGTTTCTCCGTATGACAAAACCTTCACCACCAACGCTCATCTTACAATTCATATACTTACAAGAATTGTTCCTGACAAAGGAGAAGTTGAAACAAGTGATTGACAATTCCCGGTTAGGTGTTACCTGCATACAGAGAAAGCATATTTAATCAGATTTACCATTGGCTTTTCATTTTGGAATATCGGGTTGCCTTAACTTAAGGAGATCTTGCCTAAGAAGATCATGTTAGTTTGTTCAGATCCTCTGACATGTTTGTTTTAGTGCCATTAATAACCAGTAAAACCATTTGGTTAACATTAGGTGTTTATTTAATGCTAATCCGCTGAAGCGATAATTGTTTCATTTAAGTGTTTGTTTTTCTCGCCTGTTGATCGTCCATTGTTGTGGCAGCATTTGTTTTAGTTGACGCACTTGGAAACTTGATACCTGCTAATTAGATCTAAGTGTTGTTGTCAATTAATACAGAAACACCGATCAGGTTGCATTTTCTCTGGGTTGCTTTGCACGAAGTGCATCCAATCAGTGCTCGTACATCCAGCTTTTGTTTGTAGTTCAATATGCTTCAAAGTGGTCAACTAATTTGAGAAGTCTGGTAATTGGACTTGTGTTTACGACGTAGACGTGTAAACTGAATGATTCATCGCCATTATAATATATATTATCAGGTGGATTTCATCCCAGTTGTTATTTAACAAATACCTGGCTGGTTTTTGATAACTTAGCCCAGAACACACACGTATGGATCCTACTGAAGATTGTGTCGAAATTGAGGAGGTCATCTATGATGAACCACAGGAGATTTATCCACATTCTGAAATAGAATTGTGTGGCAGTGTAAGTTGTGTTCATCTTTTATATAATGATTTGATTGATCAGTTGATTGACAAGCTCACCTGGCCACCGTCTAATGTTACAGAAACAACTATTCTAAAGTTGTTCTAAATTCTCAACATTTATGATAACGATTTAGATGTTTATTTATACGCACACTATCTCCGGGTATGGACCTTTACCATCTGGCAGAAATTTGACTAACTGTATTATGATGTGAACAACATCTGGTTTTACCGTATATCTCTAGCCGATTTTTATTAGCTAAACTTCACCTACAATAACAATGTATCTGTGGTGCCTTATGTGGCAATACATATAAAAGTTACTTCTCTATTATCAGTACACTAACTGGGGAGTATACTTGTTGCAGTTGCCTGTCATGCAGTTGTCTAATTTACTTTAATCTATCACCAGTTATGGCATGTATATATACTAATTGATAGCTCTGTCAAAAGCATGATTCCAGAACACAAAATTGCTATGTTCAACAATCATGAACCTAGAATGGTTTCAGGTCATCCCCCTGGATATTTCCCCCCCCCTCGGATATTTGCCCCTTTTAATATGAAACAAGAATACTACATATTCTGTATTTCATTACAGAATTGAAGAAATTGTGGTTGGTTAATTCGGTTTTATGACAAAGGTCACAGGTTTGATCCCAGCAAGAGATCAAAAGTTTTCCAGGGATTAATTTCTTGGCTCACAACATCATGGGTGGCTGACCACCTTAAATGGCGCTGCCATCTCCACTGAATTGAGGGGGACGTTAAAGACCCCCCAATGATGTAATACACCCTGGCAGTGACCACCCTTGGGATATTTTGGCTACATCTTTCCGTACTGCTCCTGTGAGTGGTGGGGGAGGAGTTATTCTCAACCACTCCAACATAGAGGCTGTGCTGATCAAGTGACAGCCTGTGGATACTCCCCAAAATACAAGCAAGCAATCTGAGGGTGTTTCATATTTGACTTCACTTCATTACCTTTGGAGGTCACTCTGCTCATTTAGCTAGCTACCATGTGCACAAAAGTGGCCATAAAACATCAATCATCCTAGGAGCAAATTCCTGGGGGGGGGGTTAATGACCTGGACCCTCCCAACGTTCCCACATTCAGCCTTACTGTGACACTCATCATTCAAGATCACTAAAGTACCCATATTCAGCTTTGCTATAAACATCTTTCTTGTGGTTCACTACTGTCTGTTATCAATAGAATAATAATTAATGTTATTATTATTATTATCATTATGAGAAAAAAAGGACTAGTTTTAAATAAATTTGATATTCGAAACAACCATAAATGGCATATTTGATGGAGAAAGCCTACAGGGATTAAACATCCAACTTTATATACACCATGAGAAGTCGGCAATGAATCTCAAGTTCTAACCAACTAGGCTAGATTAATAAATCAAATAGCAAGATGTAACTGGCACAAATGGTTATAATACAGATGTATCATTTTGTTATATATATATATATATATATATATATATATATATATATATATAAAGTGAATGTGTGTGTTTGTTTGTCTCTATGTTCACAAAAATATTTTGATAAAAGAGTCTTAAGTGGCGGTGAATATGACATTGGTTGAGAGTATGATATTTATGATGCAAGCTTTAAACTCCATCTGAAGCAGGCTTGTGTGTGTGTGTGTGTGTGTGTGTACATGTGTGTCTTATAAGTTGGAAAATAAAGGATATTACCTACTAGAGTCTGATGATCTTCAAGTGAGTTGTATTTAATTTCAGGTGAAGGTTAAAGTATTTCAAGGTCACAAAGATACTGTGAAGAGCTGTAGATTCTGTGCGGATGATCAGAAAGCATTAACCTCATCCTTTGACAAAACAGTGAAATTATGGCACTTGGATGATGGCACTTTACTAAAATCTTACCAGGGACATGATCTTAATGTATCTCAAGCCCACCCCGATCCTACTGGAGACAGGTTAGTGTTATCAGTGAAATGGCACTAAGTAATGGGGATCAGTCTTTAATATAACGTGTTAATGATAATTAATAATAATAATTACAAAACTTCTGTAGTGCCAACATCCTCGAAAACAATCGAACTCAGTGGCATACCTAGTACAGGGGTTGGGCAAACTCATAGTCTGGGTACAATGCAAAGTTCATCAACAATGATCAGAAAAAATAGCCAAGGAAACTGGGTGAATTTAGGTAACATTGAGATAAAGACCAGTCCTTCTAATTTGAAGGAATCCATAAAAACACGGCAATTAATTAGTCTTTTAGCCATGTAGTAGGAGAGAAAAAAATTTGAAACTTCTGTTTGACAGACCTTTCACTTGAACTGAATTAATGAGCTCCCATTGTCATGATATTTTAGCATCTGGAGATTGGAAATTGTTTTAAAATAAAATAAAAATTCTATGTTTTAATTCTTCACTGACATCCGTACTGATCGATTCTGTATTGAGAGTGATAATTATTACGCAGTTTATAAACAAAGAAGTTCTTGTATCTTTATGTGAACTGTGTAAGAAAAATAATTATCAACTTCTGATCGCGCACAGGTTTGTGTCATGTGGCTGGGATAAAAAAGTTCAAGTTTGGAACACAGAAACTGGAAGCATTTTGGTATGGTGTACTGTTTAGTTATATTTCAAGTTTATTTGGTATTATAAAGATGTTACCAATGAAAGAAAAAGGCTGAAATTTTATTTAAAGCTAAATAGAGAAGTAAAAAGTGTTTTTATCGAAAGTGTTATTTCATTATAACCTATGTCTACTTTCAGTGGTGTCATCATCACGATGGCATAGTTAGCTGCTGCAACTTTTCACACGATGGTCAGTATGTCATATCTGGATCAGATGTTGATCATTGTCTGAAGGTGTGGGATGCCCATAATGGAATACTCATACATAAAGTTCCAGGTAGATTTAATGTATATGTTTATGTCTGTAATTAGTGTTTCACACTCATGAATTATATAATGATGATCCTGTTTTTTTTTTTTTTTTCCATATTAAGGTGTTAATTATAAAAATAAGTCACCATACACTGAAAAGGTTATCATTTGAGACAGACAAATTTTATAAAAAAGCATTGATATAGATTTAGACTGCCTCTCTGGTCTTATGAGTTAGAGCGTGGGATTTCTTACCCATGGTTATGCTGTGCAGGAGTTCGGAGCTTTGAATCCCAGTACTAAAAGGACTTTTTCATCCTACAGGCTAACTGGCAAAGTTTTATCTGCCAAATTTATTTTGAATTAGTCCTCGTGTTGAAGCAGTAATCCATAGACCATATACATTTCCCTCATTTGAGGTAGCCATGTAAAATAACTGCCATTTAAGCCATTATTATTATTATTATGCATAGCTCTTGAGTGCTTCCTTAGCACAGTTGCTAACACACTTTATTGACAACCCATATTGTTACTTGTATCTGTGAGATGTTTCATTCATCAATAATCATCTAATTTATATAGGGTCTAGCCCTTGACTGATATGTACCACTAGGTTAGGCCATCATTGAGGCTATTCCATTAGTAAAGCTAACCAAAACAATCATTTGTTACTCTATCACTGATTTAGACATATTAGACAGTATTTTCAAAATCTTTTTGATCTATTTCATCCTTCATTCGGTGAGAAACACTCTTCCACACCATGAATATCACATTTTAAAATGCTTACTGTAATATGTGATATTTATATAGCGCCCTATTCAGCTAGAAGCTGCTCTAAGGCACTTTACAATATTATTATCCCTGACTCAGACCTGTTTCCACCCAGCAGATATCTCAACTCCCCAGGGAACATGCAACGCATGCTGCCATTATAGACGCAAAGCGTTACTCAAACACATAGCCATCGCGTCCTGCCAGGTACTCATTTTTTATGGATGAGTGAACCTGTCGCCACGGTGATAACATTGCAGCTCACAGAGCCTCAAACCTGCAACCGTTCGGCTACGAGTCCTATGCTCTAACTAACTGCGCTATCATGGCGCAACATGCCTAAATCAGTGAGAAAGTAACAAATGTTTACTTTGCTTTATTTAGCCACAATGATGGCCTTACCTGGAATATAACACCCAAGGGCTATTCCCTAGAGAAATGACATAACCAGTGATGGATGAAAGCATATTTTGCATGTAACTGGTCAATATACTTGCCATAATTTAATTTTTATCTTACAGATTTACACAGGAGTACCATAACAAGCTGTAAATTTAGTCCCCGCGATGACAGGGTGGTAACGTGCTCAATGGATAAAACCACAAAATTCTGGGACATAAAATCAATGTGCAATACCATATCACTCGGGTAAATGCGATTTAATTCTTTATTCGTACACCTGTACATTTGTCTTAATTGCCCCTGTTGTAATTCTGGCCTGGAAATATTTATTTCAGTGGGCACATCAACATAATATCAGATACTGCTATGAGTATGGATGAGCATAAATTAGCCACTGTGTCCTGGGATAAAACTATAGCTTTCTGGGACATAGCTACAGGATCGTACAGGTTTGTCAATCATCGTAGCTACAGTTATACTGTGTTCCGTGTGTGTGTTTTGCTTTATTTAAATTTATATAAATGGAGTTTATATATTTACATGCAGATCTTTGTTTCTTCACCTGATTTCATTGTACATGTTCAGATTAAAAGGACCGGAAAAATTAGAAAAAGCACACGAAGGCTGTATTAGTTCTTGTGATTTTACAACTGATGGTAAGTTTAATGAAATAATGAAAAACTAGCTATGGTTAGCATTTGTAATTGATGTATACTTCTTATAAATAGAATAAATACATTAAAAAAATTAAGTAGTTTGCTTCGCATGTCAACATTTTGACGGATAATACCATTAGAATTAAAATCCAGTTACTGATTGGATTATTCTGAATAGTCATATTACAGATTTGTCATATCACACAGCTACCATTAGAATTAAAATCCAGTTACTGATTGGATTGTTCTGAATAGTCATATTAAAGATTTGTCATATCACGCAGATAAAACTTCGGGCGTTTTTCCCAGAATTCTAACTATGAATTTTAAATCCAGTTAGCTTATAGTTGTTGGTATCTCTTAGAATTATATTTAGAATATATCAGACATGTGTTGTTTTTATTCAAAAATAAAGTTTAATAATAACACAGGGAATTGTCTTTTTCTGGATATCCAATTGATTTGTCCATTAAATTCTGTATAATCTAATGTATTCTTTGATTGTACTAGAAAGTCTTATATTGATGATTATTAACCGATTGATTTAAAATACATTCTGTTCTTAATTACTATTCTGACAGGTCTGTTGTTGGTAACAGGAGGTTTTGATCAGCAGGTGTGCGTCTGGGACACAGAAAATGTTTGCCAAAGACTTAGGTTACAGGTGAATAAAATGTCTGGCTGTTCTCTAAAACTCGGCTCTGAAATAATTATATCAGTTTGCTCTGTCCTGATTTGTACATGGTTCACTCCATACGAGTATCTTGTGATAGTAGTTTTTATCATCCCCCGAAGTTAGTGTATTTTGTTTTGCATTTAGGGTCACACAGACTGGGTTGAAGATGTCTGCTTTAGTAAAGACCAAAAGTGGATTTTATCTTCTTCTAAAGTAAGTAATTACATTTGCAGAATGATCTCCAAACTGCAGCAAACTTGCAATAATTAATTTTAGACATTCTCATGGCCTCATCTAGCAGCGTAAGGTTTTGAGGCAGTTACGAAGTAAACTTCTTATTTTTGTATTTGAGACACAAATTTAACCTTCCCCAAAATTTCAGGACAAATGTCTTCGACTTTGGAACATAGAGAACACAGATGATATTCCAATTGTGCTGCAAAGGAAGCGGGCTATTGGTCTCCGTGTGTATAATGTAAGTTTAATCCTGCAGAGAAAGTTGTTTTTGTTTATTCTACCACTCATGTCTTCTTATCTGTTTGAATATCAGAAGCCACGGGATGATTAAAATGTAAGGTAGTATTCTCCTTATGGGTATTACAGCAGTCATTTATCCAATTAACCTGATTTATTGAATGAAAATGCCTAAAAAATCATTTAACTCTCTTTATGCCATCTGGGATATTTAGTTTGCAATTTTGAAATAAATAATATGCTAATCCAATAACACAGGATAATCCAGCATGTGACAGATGGGTAAGCCCATCTTCTTTGTGCTTGATGTTAATGTTGTCACAAGGAGTCCTATTTTAATATGATTTAATCCCTGGTCGCATGTGTAGCCTATGGTATTTTTGATATTTTTCGTGAAGTTTAAGGACGTTGTCCGACACTTAATACTTAAGTTGGCTACATTGTTATTTTTGTTTCTTTTGGTTTTGCAGAAAATAACTTTTGAATATATATTTCTTATTTATTTTGAGTGATATTTATGTCGTTGGCTCGTTGGTCGAGGGCCATAATATGGCTTGAAATCTTTTCCTAGCAATTAGCATTAGTGAGAGAAATCTCCAACAACGTGTTGTAGTGATAAAAAGTGTTCTAGCATGATTTGTTGTTGTTCTGTTTAGTTTAGTGCTGGTTACTCCTGAGACATATGGCCATCATGGGCAAAATCCCACAAAAATAGGCGAAACATGACATGAATGTTGATTCATTTTCACCCCACAACAGTGTATTTATTCCCAAGCTGATATGTAACTGAACTGTTGTTTTATTATGAATTTATATAGTGATTGTTATCATGTGGTTTATTTTTAGCGGTTATGTTCTTAATCTCTTTTCGAGTTGACAGTATAATTTTAATTGTTTTATATACTTTGAATTTTGTTATATTTAGGGAAAGGTAGGCATGTGGACTATTAGTTGATTTAGTATGGCTGTGTTAGTTGATAGATTTGTTAGATATGCTTACATGATCTCTCTTTTTCTCTTTCTCTCTCTCCCCAGCCTCTCTCAGTTTTCATAATTTCTTGGTCTGTGCGTGTGTGTATCTGTGAGAGCACATGCATCTGTGTGTGTGTGTGTGTGCATATTTGTATACTTTTTAGTAGGAAGACCATTTCAACTTTTGAAATGGTATATCTTCGTGCAGACATAGTTTATGCTGCAGTATATGTAATTAACATGCTTTTAATCAATATTATTATTATTGTGCTTTTAATCAATATAACTATTCTTCAGATTTAGGAAATTCACTGCATTATTTTACAATGAAAGCTTATTAATGAAACTTTAAATGGACCTATAATAATATTCTGAATAATTGCCAGTTAAAATTATCCATTAATAAAGAAGTAAACATATTCCAGGCTGGATTTACACATTACTTTAAGCCAAAAAAAACCCAGGAATTTCTTAGAAACCAGCATTAAAGGTTGAAAGGAGACATTATTATTTCTGAGCTAGCCTGATATATGGAAATTAGCTCATAGTTCAAATGTATTAAAACTAATGACTTAAAAGTATGCTGTTTTGGTGTAAATCTGGAGATTTGTGAAATGTCAAAATGGTTTATCATTCATTCGGTAGGGGACTTCCATGAACGGGTCAGTCGAAGGACTGGAAGGCAGAAACTTTTTTTTATTATAAACCCATTGACTTTTAAAGATAATGAGTATGGCTAAATAACATAGTCATCTAATAGTCTATGCGGTATATCATGAAGTGGAGCTAAATAATTATTCAAAACTGCTTTATTTGATGGTTATGAAACCTGTTGATGGCTATGCTGCTACAAGTGAGCAAGATTGTTCTTCAGTTCTTCTGATTGGTTGGTTGGTTAGCGACTCCTGAACCCTGAGCGCATATGTCGTAATCAAAGATTAGATGTATATTTGCATGAGATGGTTTCTTTTAACACTGTATTACCACATACAACAAAATATAATATCACAATGTGCTTTATCTGCACTAAAGAGTTGGTATATTTTTACCTCTGTTCTGACATTTCCATTTATTTATCAAGTGATTTGACTTTATATCATTCTCAAATGAGTCTTGGCTGTGGTCTTTTACTTTCCAGTCTTTTATTCTTGCTCTGTTCACCCACATATTCTTTCTAGTTGGATCTTAAAAACTATATCCATAGATTTAATAGTAATTATGCTTTGATAGTAAAATGGCAATCAGAGGACTATTTCTTCAATTTTATACTGGAGTAAGAAATGCTGTCATGATTGTTTAGTAATGAAGTCCAAATCCCACCCAAAATGGCGCCGTCATGCAAGAATCACCTCAATCGTATGAAAACCAGGATGCACATTGGTGTTTTAATCATGACTGATATAAGAAATAACATAAATTTAAAGTGATATCAACATATTTTCTGATTGAACACACAGGTATATACCAATTTCAAAATCGTTTCGCATGGCCATTAACAAGTTTTCACTATACATATAAGTAATTTATTATATTCTGCCAATAATAATATATTTTCTAATATATGAATCAATGAAAGTTTTAATGAATCCATTCAATTCAATGATGCATTCATTGCTTCATTCTATAGTTCATCCGAAACTACCACATACCTGACTGTGACTAACTGTCTTATTACCTAACTGGCTGACTGGTAGAATGATAATAATAATAATATTAATATTAATAATGTATATTTAATAATATTAGCAGAAGTCATTCAAAAGTCCTATACAGTAATACTCCAAATACTATGTCCATAAAAAATTAGATTTATCAATGAAAGCAACCTTGAACAAGTGAGTTTTCAGAACAGATTTTAACTTTTCAAGAGACAATCCATTTCTAATATCCACTATATTCCACAAATTGGAGGCTGCAACACGAAGTGCAAAATTACCATAGGACTTGAGCAATAATAGCCAAGCATGCAGGTACCTGCAATAGTCTTTGGACTGTCAGGTTGATTAGCTAGCTGGCTAACAGAGGACTAGTAACATGGCTGGCAGGTTAACTAGCTAGCTGACTAATAGAGGACTAGTAACATGGCTGGCAGGTTAACTAGCTAGCTGGCTAATAGAGGACTAGTAATATGACTGTCAGGATAACTAGCTAGCTGGACAATAGAGGACTAGCAACATGGCTGGCAGGTTAACTAGCTAGCTGGCTAATAGAGGACTAGTAACATGACTGTCAGGTTAACTAGCTAGCTGGCTAACAGAGGATTAGTAATATGGCTGTCAGGATAACTAGCTAGCTGGCTAATAGAGGACTAGTAATATGACTGTCAGGATAACTAGCTAGGTGGCTAATAGAGGACTAGTAATATGACTGTCAGGATAACTAGCTAGCTGGACAATAGAGGACTAGCAACATGGCTGGCAGGTTAACTAGCTAGCTGGCTAACAGAGGACTAGTAACATGACTGTCAGGTTAACTAGCTAGCTGGCTAATAGAGGACTAGTAACATGACTGTCAGGTTAACTAACTAGCTGGCTAACAGAGGATTAGTAATATGGCTGTCAGGATAACTAGCTAGCTGGCTAATAGAGGACTAGTAATATGACTGTCAGGATAACTAGCTAGCTTGCTAATAGAGGACTAGTAATATGACTGTCAGGATAACTAGCTAGCTTGCTAATAGAGGACTAGTAACATGACTGTCAGGTTAACTAGCTAGCTTGCTAATAGAGGACTAGTAACATGACTGTCAGGTTAACTAACTAGCTGGCTAACAGAGGATTAGTAATATGGCTGTCAGGATAACTAGCTAGCTGGCTAATAGAGGACTAGTAATATGACTGTCAGGATAACTAGCTAGCTTGCTAATAGAGGACTAGTAATATGACTGTCAGGATAACTAGCTAGCTTGCTAATAGAGGACTAGTAATATGACTGTCAGATTAATTGGTTTGTTGGGAGGAGTGACTTCTGGCCAATTGAATAAGGTGTATCTTTTTAAAGACTTCCTCATTCCTCATTATAGGCATGTTTCCATGTGCTCAAGATATGTGTTTAATTATTGTTCGTTCAGTTTCCTGGCTATCCATCTATATACATCTATTAGCGCACCCTTTCATGAGTTTCTCTTTAATTAGCCTTGTGATCTAATTACATATTATCACAAAGTACAATGTCATGCAACTCTATTGTTAGTTGTGGTACAATATGGCAACTTCTCATTAAATGTAACAGGTTAAAAGTATCAAGTTAAATACACAGTTCTAGCTGTGACATGTATCATATTTAACAAGTGTGTGTGTGTGTGTGTGTGTGTGTGTGTGTGTGTGTGTGTGTGTGTGTGTGTGTGTGTGAGAGAGAGAGAGAGAGAGAGATTAACCACAAAATGAAAATAATTTATAGATAAATATAATTTCCAGCAGTACAGCACAGTGATTATGAAACTGATTTATATTTCAGTGTACTTCCTGTGGAAAACAGTTCTCAGTTTCTCAAATTGACACAGCAGAAGATGTCAAACGTTGCGTATTCTGTCGGCTTCAAACTCCAGACAGAGCCATATGATTGACTCAGTCACCTCATTCCAGTGTGTGTGTGTGTGTGTGTGTGTATGTGTGTATGAATTAAAAAATTTAAATATATATATATATATAATGGGAATTGAATGTCAAGAAAAGAAGATCATTTGACATTTAGAATCTGGGCAACAGTTTTTGGGCACATGATCAGCTGTTTGCAGAATCTTAAAAGCTTCAATGTTTTAGTTTCCACTATTTTATATATATATATATATATATATATATATATATATATCAAATTTGTAGTAAATGTGAATTTTATTACTGAATTTATAATAATTGTTGATGTTTCCTTGTTGAAGATTAATAAAAGGGTAAACATATATACGTATAAACAATATATGCTGTAATTAAAGTGAAAACAAATAATTTTTTACAACAAAATATATGAATCACAATTGTAATTTCTTTGAAAGCAGATAATCAGGTTCCTTTATAGCAGTGGATGTTCACGGGGAACATTTTTCCTAGTCTTTTAGTACATATTCACTTAATAGCAAAAAATATTATTTCAGCACGCTAAATTATTGGTGATATTTTTTTTAATTAAGAATAATGTAATAAAGTAATTTCTCGCACTCCGCTGCATTTTCACCACACCGAGACCAGTTGTGGGAATAACCCATCCCACGTAGTTTAGTCACTTCTTCTTGCTCATGTATCTTACTCCACAAAACATAGTTCCCAACTATTCCACCCTTTCTTTCATAGTTTAGCATAAAACTATGTTAGATATAATATCTGTAATCGAATAAATATTTTTAATTTGCACTCCAGCTGGTTACATGTTAATTTGGAACCACTGTATTATAGTATTTTTTCCCAAACACACATTGATCAGACAGCTGGACTAGAGGATGGCTGCCAAGAAATGGGGGGGAAATTAGAACAAGATTGGCGTATTAATACATAACAACAAGTGAAGCGGCTACGTCATGGCGCCGCACATAAACAGACGAATATCTTTTAGCGGAGTTTTCATTGAAATTTGCGTCTGTAGCTTTCAATCGTGCGAGAAAATGCATATGTCATTGTTTTTCACGTGGGATGGGTTTGTTCCAGCACTCGTACCCGATTTCGGACACTTGTGCTGGGATAAACCCATCTCCCATGAAAAACAATGACATATGCATATAATCAATAATGTAAACAAATTCCATGTTGGCCAAAGGAATACAAGCAGAAATACAAATGATAGGCAAAATTTTGAATTATTTTAGTATAAAGAAATCATAATTGTACATATACATGATGGTAGGATGTAAGAAGTAGCCATAGATGTAAAAAGTAGCCATAGATGTGTAGTACATCAAGCAGAATCAAAATTGTAATAAAACCAGGCTAACACTTGAACATAAATTATTTAGCTGAAATAGCATTTTAGCTTCATTAGTCTTTGGAAGGGGTGATTTTAACGTCAATGATATTGAACTGAAAATTAACACCACACACACACATATATATATAAATATTTCCATTGTTTTGGATCGAATCCCTGATCCTTTGCACCGGTGTCATGTGCTAAATGAATAATGAATATATCACCAAAGTTAATCGTACATAAGTTTTCAACTATATCATGTGCCTAGTTAGTGTGCACAAAGCCATTGCAACTTTTAGTTGAAGCAGTTTTTCCATTTTGATGATTAACCTACTAAGATAAAAACAGGAAACTGTCCACGCCAAGTTACAATGAGTAAAAATAAAACAAAATTTATAAATCATAAATACATCACGAATTCTCCAATTGGCATATTAAATATGTATAAAATTCCTATTATTTTCGTATACAACATTATCAAAGGCCTTAAAATCCCCAAATTATTTTCAAACCAAGTATGCATCCATGTATTTATTACATTTGTTTTAGGTGTATGATGTAAACAATAGAATATTCATATGAAGCTTAACCTGTTCCAAATTAACTAGGTATGTATTTTCTGTATTCGATTATATTTCATATGCACGCTCGAAATGTTATTAGCTGAATTAGTTGTTATTTGTATTGTCAAATACTCGCATAATTGTCTCAACTTTGATGCAAAATATAACCACCAAACTTAAGACGAAACAACAAAAATAATAAACAAATTTATTTAAACTTCTATATAATTATATTGGATTAAACGTTTAAGTTATCTATTAACACAATACTTTTTGTAGAAAAACTTCCTACACACACATACGGTTTCACGCTGTATTTCTTAACGCACAGAAACGCTGAACTAAACAAGAAATACTTCCTGGAGTGAAAATGGCATCACTCCTACAATTAACAACAGGTTGTTTTAGTGGTTTATTAAAGCCATCATAATTAACTTGGAATATTCATATTTGTTTGCAAATATAAATTATAAGCGATAACAGATCTCCCACAAATTAGTAAACCTCTTACCAGAACCATGCAGAAAGTCTTTCATTTCACGCTCCAACTGAGTACGGTCTAAAGAGACATCATCATAAACAAATAATCTAGTGTCAATTCCAATTCCACATCAGATTTTCCGATTCCAAACTTATCAATTCCAATTCCATTTTTTTACCAACTACTTTTAGCATGAGTAGGAAGTCGGAGTAGGTACCTCATTGGAATACTTACTCTGGGTAGTCTATATTCCAAGTAGGATAGTCACGGAAGAAATATTTCTGACTTAAAAAATTAAAAGGTAAATTAATTTGTGGATTTAATTGTTTTGTAGCAAACTTCAATGCCAATACAAAATTTATCAATTCCAATTCTTTTTTTTAAATAAGCAATTCTAATTCCGGAATTAGAATTCGCCATCAATTCCAATTTCGGATTTGAATTGATCCCATGTCTGAACTGATGCATGAAACCACATTGGGTTAACTGTAAGCAACGAGCTCTCCCATCAACCCGCACATTACGTAGGTGTACAGTGTATATAAACTAGATGCTCGCCTTGGTAACGTACATCCTACAGACTTTTCCACGGTTTGTCCTCCTCGGTGATGTCGCAGCCGAGGTACCAGTAGCCTTCGTCCAGCTCGTCCAGTTGTACGAGGCCGTGGCTTGGCCAGAGGCATTTTGGAAGCCAGCGTTCAATGAGCAGGATCGTTCCTGACAAAACGTGTATTCCGATGACTTGCTTCATGGATGCCAGCTGATTATAGGTGTTGTTCATGGCAGCGATGAGTACGTTAAGCAGCAAGATCTGACTCAGCAGCAGGAAGCCGATGAAGATCACTTTGGCCAGCCACGGCATTATGGCCTCATCCAGTACGTCGAACTCCTCCAGGCCGACGGTTACCTTGATCAGCCTGAAGTAGATCTCGTAAAGGCTCCTTACTTCGTTGGGCCTTTGCACGTCATCGTCGTTGGACCACAGTGCGTCGAAGCCCGTGCCATAGGCTATGACGGCGATCATGATCAGCACGGTGATGTTGGTCAGTTCGCGGATGATCATTCTATACACCATGGCCGTAAATATGCCGACATCCTTCAGTGCTCGGATGTAGAACATCACAAAGCTCCAGCCGTTGATGGCCGCCAGCGTCTGGAACAAGGGCAACGACGAGGAGTCTACTATGCGCAGGACGAACATCACCGGCACGCTGGCTGAGAAGAGGAACATCATCAAGCTGTTCAAGTCGAAATGGTGCAAGACGACCAAGAGGTGATACTTCAGGCTCTCGGCGGTACAATGAAAGTGTCTTATAACAACATGTACCAGATCGACGAGCTCCGCAACCAGATAGATAACGGATACCAGGAGTACGAAGATCTCCAGCAGGAGACAGACGTGATCCGATACGGTGGCATCTGTGGGCATTGTCGTCTGATTGCTGAGATTGGCGTTGTTCTGGCGATTAGTCCGAAGCAATGGATGTATTCGGCCCACGTTAGTGTATACAGTGAATGCTATCATCACGCACACGTGAAGTACGAACCAAGCAATGAATCTGCTCTTGTATCTTTTCCATTTGTTCTCGATCACTTTGTTTATTTGGGGCAGTTCGCCCAGCGTCAGTATCCTATCCGACATGCTGTATGTGTACATCTCCAGCACGCTGAACGTGTTCCCGTTCCGTACCACGGGGTCGATTTCGGACACCTCGAACCACCGATCGTATTCCGGATTCACATCCCAGTTCGGCAGGGTATAGACATTGATCATGTTCAGGACGGAGGCGGCGTATTCGGTCGAGTGGATTAGCATCGCGTAGGTCAGCGGCGTGTAGCCAGCGGCGTTCTTCGACCTCAGCATCACTTCGGCCAGGCTCTTGTCCTTGTGCAGCTTCGGGTCTCTGTTTCTGGCCCACCACAGTTTGGCCGCTTCGCCGTGTGCTATCCTGTACATAATATCGATGGCTTTCCTCGGCGACTTGACGCCGATTTCGGCGAGACAATGTAGCAGCGTGTTGCCGGACGTCGGGTCTGCGCCTAGCAGGTGGGCGTCGTGTGTCAGAAGAACTTCTATAACGTCGAAATTGCCGACGCGGACGGCCAGGGCCAGCGGCGGCGTGCAGAGCGGTTTATGGACTTTGGCTCCACGATTTCGGCCCTTCGGACAGCTGAGCAGCGCCGTCTTCACGTCATCGCTAAGCGCGCCAAGAAGGCACCTGATGATTTCAACATTTTCTCGGATGATGGCCAGGTGGAGTGATACGATTGTGCCCTGTTTCGGCGTCGAATACGACTTGCATACCAGATCCGGGCCGCCGAATTCGATCAAGACCTTGACCGCTTCCGTGCAGTTGTTGGTCACAGCGACGGCGATAACCGGCTCCCGATAGATGTCGCCGAGCCACCGGTCGTCGGTCAAACTGTGGCCGGACTGTCTTAAAATGTTGCAGAGGTGGACGAGCTTCTGGCTTTCGTTCGTTTTTGCGCGTTTGAAGAGCTCCCGCTTCAGGAAGGCAACGTCGGATTGTCCTTTCACAATCTCGGCGTGGTAAGATTGTAGCGCCCCTTCATCATCAGGATATTTTAACGCAACGCCGCTTACGTCGATATCTTCCGAAGCCTCGTTGGATGCTCTCTTGTGCCGCCCCCTACGGGTGTCGGATAGCGCGTTGTAGCTGTCTACGTGTCTTAGAGATCTGGATAACGAGACACTAAATTGATCAACTTCTTATTAGACTTATCATTAATATTAGCTTATAGTAAAAATGAACTTCTTAATATTAGCTATATCTGACGAAGCTGATTCTAAAACTGGCCGTTTGCTGGATTCTCGCCTTTTGCGGAGCTCAGTGCCAAAATAAAAATCCGATACGTGGAGGGTTTAATACCAACGAGACGAATTCTAAATGGGCGAATTACTTTTTTTTAAATTTATACTCATATCCTATCATATTAACCCTGACCCCTAACCCTTACTCTAAACCTAACCCTAAAATTATGAGAACTCGTCTTATTAGGGTTCGTCTTGTTGGGATATTTTCCTGGTTCATCCATTTGGGATTCGTATTGTTGGGATGACACCGCGTGGTGTGTCCCGTTCGTTTTTATTTGATGTTTGTAATTAGCCAGAGAGTGAAGAATACGTGGCTAATTTTAGCTAATGAGAGTAGAATTAAAGAACCCGCCAGATCTTGCTACACGAAACGTGGCCAGATATACCATTGACTAATAGGCCATATACGGGCTGGGTTTTATATATTTAAAGACATCACGCTCATATATGCCCAGATACATGAAACACAAGCTATAATGTTTTTCAAGTTGCGCATGCGCATACCAATATCAAAATTCATCATTTAACGCCGCATTTATTTATTACAAGCTTAAACATGACGATTTGGACATACTGGATCAATCTCAGCAACAGTGAAGTGTGTCCTGTTAGTGAATATAAACCGTCAGTAATCATTTATCGACGCATGTCCCGAAGGCCATTGGTAGTTTTTGTGGGGAGGTGGGGGGGGGGAATCAACTGACATTACAAACATGCTAGTGTTTAGGTGGTCATCTTGGAATTCTGTCATTTTATTTTAGAGACATATGTATGTCTCTGTGACGTATTTATATGACAAGATATTGTTTTAATTGGTTGGCCTATGGTCATGGTGGTCTAAAGGTTAAAGATAATTACCCCGATAATTAATGAAAATCATGCGCGTGATGCGACCTGATTTTTGCCATTTGTAGGCAACATATCCCGCACTGTGTGACGAGTTCAGCATGCTCCACCACCACCCCCTCATAGTAACTGAGGCCTTGAAACAACGGTTACTGACATATTTATTCACAGCCGACTCACTCATTCATTCACTCACTAGCTGTGTCGCTCGGAATTTTTTTATAGTGAAATGCCTTGGTATAGAGAGTACTGAGCTGCAAACTTCCGGGTCTGGGTTCGAACCCCAGCAATACCTGTGTTTATAGCAGCTTCTCGAAGAAGTTACCTCTTAGTCATATAGGGCGCCTCCGTGGTCTAGCGGTAGCGTGTTGGACCACAGACCACTACCATCCGTGTTCGAATCTCGGCGTGGGCATATCTGACGGGTCTTTCATCTTTGACTTCGCCTCATTACCTTCGGAGGTCACTCGGCCCATTTATCATACCGTGTGCACAAAAGTGGCCTTAAAACATCAACCATCATCATCATCATCATCTTGGCCGTGTATGTGGCAAGTGTGCTGTTAAACGAAGCGTTCACTAACTGAATCACTCTTTCACTCACTCACTCACTTATACACACAATCACTCACTCAGCCATACGATGACTTACGATTGTTTTGTGTATCTATTGATATATTTCTGGTTGTGTCGGTCATCAATATTCAATTGAAATTTACTGACTGCTGATCACTCACTCACTCACTCACTCACTCACTCACTCACTCACTCACTCACTCACTCACCACTCACCACTCACTCACCACCACTCACTCACTCACTCACTCACTCACTCACTCACTCACTCACTCACTCACTCACTCACTCAGCTGTACGATAAACTAGCCGTGTTTAGTGGAACGGTTGATCTATTTCTGGTTGAGTCGATCAACCATAATTCATTTATTCAACTAACTACGACTATAAATTCACTCACTCACTCACTCAGTCACTCACTCACTACGGCATACAACGGCTTACGCGTGCAATGAATCCAACGACTTGTTTCCAGTGGAGCCGGTTATGGGGGCTACCGTTAGCAATCCATCTCCGACGTCTTCGGGCGGATAAGAATAGCTATCCTGGTCGTCAGGATGCAGGGTCACCACTTTACGGCGTGTGGACATCATAAAACCGAACGACCTAATCCGGATTCAGTCCGATTATTTAGCCGACATTCAAGAGGCACCGATCGCCTAATAAACACAAACTTTAACCACATGACAGACGAGTGGCCCGTTTATAGACTGGGTGTGTCTACGTCATCGTATGTCGGCGTTTGACAGTAGGGCTAGTCGCGGATGCAGTCGAGCGTGGCTACAATCAGGAAGTTTGCAGTCACTGGCTTGCGGTCAATCTAGACAGCGAACCGCTCAACCAGCCGCGTCAATGTAGCTATCCAAATATAGTTAGCCATCCAGCTATTGCTGTGATGGCCGTTGTATGTTAGCCAGTTTAGGGCGTTCTCCCGTTCGTTGTTCAATATATATAGTTGATTCATTGTTCGTGTCAGTTGGTTAGCAAATACAGAAGTTTACGTTTGTTTCTACGACGTGGAGGAGTGTGACGGATGGACGAATGGGTTTATATACCCCTGTGTTAGTATATATAGCTATACACACTGCATTCATTATATAGTGAGCTCCGGTGGCCTAGCGGTTAAGCACCCGGCACTTGGTGCCAACGGTCGCAGGTTCGACCCTGCAAGAGGTCGAAACTTTTCCGGAGATTAATTTCTCGGCTCACTACATCGTGGGTGGCTGACCACGTTAAATGGCGCTGCCGTCTCCACTGAATTAGTTAAAATAAAGGGGGACGTTAAAAACCCCCTGAGGACGTAAAACACTCTGGCAGTGACCACCCTCAGGGTATTTCGGCTCCATCTGTCCGTACTGCTCCCCTGTGAGTGGTGGGGGAGGAAATTTCTCAACTACTCCAACATAGAGGCTGTGCCGAATAAGCGACAGCCTGGGGATTCTCCCCGAACAACAAAACAAACAAATTGATATCACAACTCATCATGTCTAAGCGTAAGCATTCATGTGTTTCTGTTGATATCAAGCTTCAGAATATTCTGTTAAAAATCACACAAATTGGATTATTCGAACTACGGATCGAAGTAATTACACGGGTCCCTTAAAATTCGGGAGTTTGCTGTGTATATATTTTTGCCCAGACGCTCGCTGATTTTCCCGATAATGCCAAACTACGCCTGGGCAAGCAAGACACTGTCGAGAAGATGATACGGAGAACCAGAGGGGGGGGAGTCAACCATCTGTACCGGACTCACTCGATGACTTGACCATCAACGGTGAATGGGCTCAGACTATACAAGATGAACTTGAAACATTTGTAATATATGACAATGGTCCAGACACCAGCTATCAGACTGTTAGCCAGAGCTAATACATGGTTTATCGACGGCACATTCGCGATGGCTCCCGCAGGATTCATGCAGTTGTATGTGATACATGTTCCACTTAGAAATACAGCCGTCAGCACCGTCTATGCTGTTCTCCAGCGCAAGTCCCTGCCGTCTTACGTGGAACTGTTCCAGGCAGTGATTGATCATTGCCAGATAGCATGGAGCTCTATATAGACTACGGTAGTGTGCGACTTCGAATAAGGTGTCATCAAAGCCTTACAGACAGTCCTGGGTCCAGCCATCGCAATCCAGGGGTGCTTCTGCCATCTTACACAGGCTACCTGGCGCAAGATCCAGGAACTCGGATTGGAACCACGGTACTCCACAGATGAGGAGTTCAAGCTCTTCTGTGGTTATATTAATGCACTGGCATTTCTACCTTTTGAGGGTATTCCAGCGGGTATGACATCCCTGCTTCATAGCACCCCGGATGGTGCAGATGAGCTACTATCGTACTTTGAAAGAACCTATGTTACAGGAAGCTAGTAATTTAATTGTATTGGGCAAATAAAAAAAAATAAACTTAATTCATGTCCTTTCATTAATTGGCTCATTATATTTTCCTTATCTACTGCATACTTATCCGGTAATACATAAAGAAAAATAGTTATTTAATTGTATTGTTCAATTAAAAAATAAAGTGTTTAAATTTCATTGTGTGTGATTATGTCCTGTGGTATTTTGTACTGTGGGATTATGTCATGTGGATTTTGTCCGGATACCATATATATATATATATATATATATATATATATATATATATATATATATATAATAAATTAAGTATCCTACTACCAGGAGTTATTCAAATACGCTGTACAAATACAAATAATATGTAATATAATAATACCCCAAATAATATCATAATTTTTTAAACAAATTAACCATGCTGTACCTATATATTAATATTAGATATTGGTAAATAGTTATATATGGCTTCAATCAATGATTTAAATGAATTTACAAAATCCCATACTAAATTAATTTTAACAGTTCTTTTCTTATATAAATTTGTTACGAAAACTGCATATATATATATATATATATATATATAGGTGTGTGTGTGTGTTGTGTGTGGTAAACAAATTAACGCCACTGCTGTACCGTCCACGTATTTGTAATACCTTGAGAGCTATTCAGGTAAATAGTTATACTACTTATAGCATTGAATTAATTTAATATCATATACAGTAAGAATACTACATATTATACTATATAAACTTTTTGTTTGTATTGAACAGCTGTGTGGACTGGGCTGTGTGGTTGTGGCACCAGTGACTCGTTCGGACTTGTGTGACCCGCGTAAACTTGTCCTACTTTATGAAATGTAAATATTAATGCTATGATCAGTGTCCCGCCAACTCATCATGGACCTGAGAATAAACATTATTTATTTATTCGTTAGCTAGTGTGACTGATGTGTGAGGTGGGCGGCGTCTGGGTTTTTACTCTGGCCACAAACCATCGCCAATAAGTGATATATGTACAGAGTCCTTGTTGCCGCCCCTCACAGCAGAATTGTTTATGTAAAGATTGTGCTGCTAAATGTGAACTGCACGCGGTGGAACCCATCCTTGTATTTACCACATTACTTACTTTGACCTATCCCATCTTTCTTATTATCACAGTTTGATTTCGTTATTACTTTACGTTAAATTATTCATCCCTTTACATGTTGTACAACGGGGTGGTATTCTCCCTGGTACACGCAGTATTGCTAAGCAACCCAAGTGACATTCTACTTGACACGTGTGGCATTACTGGGTGGCATGCTGTGTTACCGGGTAGCATTCCCACTTGTCCTTGTTATATTAGTTGGTGGCATACTCCTTTGTACATGTTGTACTACCGGGTAGCATATTCCTCTACATAGTATAGTACTGGGTAGCATACTCCCTTGTACATGTTGTACTACCGGGTAGCATACTCCTTTGTGTTACTGAGTGACATACTCCCTTGTACATGTTTTATTACTGGATGGCATACTCCTTTGTACATGTTTTATTACTGGGTAGAATACTCCCTTGTACATGTTTTATTACTGGATGGCATACTCCTTTGTACATGTTTTATTACTGGATGGCATACTCCTTTGTACATGTTTTATTACTGGATGGCATACTCCTTTGTACATGTTGTACTACTGGGTAGAATACTCCCTTGTACATGTTGTACTACCGGGTAGCATACTCCTTTGTATTACTGGGTGACATACTCCCTTGTACATGTTTTATTACTGGATGGCATACTCCTTTGTACATGTTTTATTACTGGATGACATACTCCTTTGTACATGATGTATTAATGGATGACATATTCCTGTGTATATGTTGTACTATTAGATACATATAATCAGGCTCGGATAGGATGCACTTATGTACATTGACACATTGTATAAAGATTAATAATTTTTAGTAATTAATCACTTCATGGGGGAAAGGGGGAGGAGGCGGTGTTTTTTTTGCTGTAAAGTTAAACATTACACTAATATTATGGATCTGCTACATATTTTATTTTTTGTGCACGCACCGTAACCATTACCCATCACTGTGTAGGGAAGCATCTTATTGATGTCTGGAGATAATACTGTCTCCCTGGACGAGATCATGACTGATGATAGGTATAATCTGGCCACTCTATATGAATCCCAACTTGCTGAAGATGATCAGAATGAGGATTATCTCCCATTCAATGATGCTCGAACTTGTGAATATTACTTGCCAAATAACACGAACAATCACATTCAAGATAATTATGGCAGTTTATCTGATAAGAGATGTCTAACATCATATTTACATCTCAATTGTCGGGGACTCTCCTCAAATTGGGAGAAATTTCATGATTTACTCTGTCAAATACACTCCGATGACTTTAGCTTTGATTATATCGGACTCATTGAAGTATTTCGCTGTGATTGTGATCAGCGTCTCCGTATACCTGGTTACCATGACGTCATCACTCGATGTAGAGACGAAACTGGTGATTGGAGGGGTGGTGTTGCTTTATTTGTCAAAGAAACAATTGATTTTAAAGTTAGAAATGACCTGTCTGTTTTCCTTCCTCATGTGTATGAATTGTTATTTGTGGAAATATTACCAAAAGGTGGGAAACATACGATTATAGGCATTATTGATAGGCCTAATACAGCACCTCGGGCTGATATTGATATATTCACCTCAACATTATTTGTTGTAATGGATCAAATAAATCACCAAAATAAGAAGGGGGTCATTATGGGGGATGTAAACATAGACATGTTACGATATAGTTCTCATAATGGAACTAACACTTATGTTGATGGGATTTTCTCTCGAGGATTTCTTCCACGTATTCTGAAACATACACAAGTTGATCAAAAACCAAGTCACACATCACCTACACTTATTGATCATATCCTTACCAATGACATAACTTCGAAATCATCCTCAGGTATAATTGTGAATGAAGTTGCAGACCATTTTGCTATATTCTATAACTCTGCTAAAGATACCAAGGGAGCCAAAACTAAAACCAAACAAATTCGCTCATTTACTGAACAAAATATAGCCACCTTTAGATCTGAACTTGATCGCATCGACTTTGCCCCAATTTCAACCTATAAATGTCCCAACGAAGCCTATACAAAATTTATTGATCTGTATAAGAAACCCTTTGACATAGCATTTCCATTGAACACAAATAAGATTAGCAGTCGAAATATCAAACGCAAACCATGGATGACAAAATTACTTCTTAATTCTTCTCGTAATAAATCCAAAGTATGTATTAAGAAACTCAAAAAGCCAACCCAAGCTAATGTCATGTCTTATAAAACCTATGTTAACATTTTAAACAAAGTAAAACGCAAAGCTAAATAATGTATTATAAAACTAAACTTGAAGAAAACAAACAAAATTGTGGAAAGTGCTCAAGCAGGCTATTGGAAAAGGAAATAACAAATCAAATTTTCCCCAATCTTTCAATATCGAGAATTCCACTGTGAGTAATAAAAGTGAAATAGCTGATGCTTTCAACAAATTCTTCGTCAATATTGTCTTTAATCTCAGTCAAAATGTTCCAACTTCGAATCGTCTTTACGACACCTATATGCCTAATCATAATGTCAAATCCATGTTTCTAACTCCCGTCAATGCACTCGACATACTCGATGTCACAAGAAAACTCAAACCTAAAACCAGTTATGGTGCAGATGGTATATCTACTAAATTACTGAAAAATTGTAGACCCCATAACATACATTATAAATCTAACCTTTAAGTTTAAGACAGGCACTTTCCCAACTGATTTGAAATGTGCTAAAGTAATCCCTATTTACAAATTCGAATCCTACGCAACTTACCCTGGCAACATTTTGTGACCTAAGTAAGGCCTTTGATACCATTAGCACTGAGATATTGCTCCACAAACTTAATATTTATGGTATACGAGGGTTGGCCAATAAATGGATCGACATTTATTTGAAAAAAAGAACTCAATATGTTGAAATAGACTCTCATGTATCACTCGGGCTATCTGTTCGTTGAGGGGTACCCCAGGGTTCAATTCTCGGCCCACTCCTCTTTCTCATATATATAAATGACATATTTAGCTGCACAACCGAAGAATATTATGTCATTTGCAGATGACACCACTGTTTTTCTGTCTAACTCTAACCCAATTAACTTGTTTAATAGAACAAACCTAAGCCTGGACGCAATCTTTAATTGGTTTTGTGCAAATAAACTATCTCTTAATGCAACTAAAACGCAATGCATGTTAATTCAACCAGCTTCCAAATTTCAAAATATTGACCAGCATAAGCTGTCAATCAATGGTAACACTCTGATACGAGCAAATTCCTGTAAATTCTTAGACATAACAATAGATGAATCACTGTGCTGGCAAAAACACCTATCTCGCATCAACAGTAAGATTTCACGAGCATTATTTGTCATTAAGCAAGTTAAATTATCTCTCCCAGTGGAAAGCTTACATATCCTGTACTTTGCATTACTCCATCCACACTTATTATATAGAATTGTTTCCTGGGGAAATGCCAAATCAAACATTCTACACAAAACAGAAGTTCTTCACAAACGAGCACTCCGAACTATACACGAAAAACAATACAATAGTCACACCGATCCACTATTTAAGCAGTCTGGTATCCTCAAGATATCTTATTTATATCAGCTCGAGGTGCTATTATTTATGCATGACTACTCCCATCAGAAATTGCCTCCTTCATTTACAGGCATATATAGCATAAATCGTGACACAAATGGGGCCTATGAAATCAGACAGGCTGATATGTTCTATGTCCCTAGAGCAAAATCCAAATTTATCGACAAACTCCTGCTATTCCAGTTTCCAACGATATGGAGCACATGGCATACTCAGATGAATGTCCAAAACCCTCACTTGTCTTTGAATTTTCTTCTCGTGCACCATGATGGGTGGTGATTTTTTGCCGCGTGCGAATGTCATATTTCTTTTTTTCACTCTTTCATCTTATATATATATTTATGTATTCTATTATATTTATGGGGCAGCAGGGAGACAATCTTTCCAGGTTATGCCTCCCCACCATTTTCATAACACTTATATTTCTCTTATATTTGCTTATCGTGTGTATCTTTTATATTTATATATTATATAATATATATATATATATATATATATATATATATTGGAAATGGAAATAAATTATCTATCTATCTATCTATCTAGAAGACATTCTCCTGATAAGTGAAATAAATAAGTAACATATAAATAAATAGAGGGATATATATATAATAATAATTGTATATATATATATATATATATATATATATATACAATTATTATTATTTATCTTAATTACAGCATATAGCATATTACAATCGTCTGTAAATAAAATGCGTGGGTGGCTCTAATGTGTCATAACGTTTAAATGTTACATAGATTTAAATGTCACGTGATATATATATATATATATATATATATATATGGGTGTTTGCCCAAACAATGTTTTCTCTGTGTTTAGATTGCGCGAGATATGTTGTAGACTAACTGAAGGTGAAAACTATGTATATCGTATATATATATATATATATGTGTGTGTGTGTGTGTTATTTGTGTGAAAATATGAACTCCTGTTATTAATTTCTCAGTCCAAAATGCCGAGGGTGGTTTACCCCGTTAAATCACGCACGGAATAGTGATATTGAAAATAAGTATAACGTTATGGACCCTTTAGGGACGTAAAATACAATGCATGACTACCTCTTTATGTGCTACTCCACTGCAAGTATGGGCAGATAGTTTAATTCATTCTGTTATATAGAGAAAGTGCGGATTTTGTTATGTAGGTCTATCTGTATGTTTTTTGGGGGTTTTTTTTGTTTAATACTACGTAACATATTATTTATAGCCCTATATCCTCTGCTGTAGGTCCAGAAAAAGACCCAAATCGTTGAAGAAAAAAGGAATCGTGGTTGCTCGAACAATGGTAATATAGTACACTAAATAATTTAATAACCCCTGCTAATCACGTTAGAAATATGCATTCGTGCGTAATCTCTATTCTGTAGTCACAGGGCGTGAAATGAAACAAAATCATAACGTTTTTAGACAAATAACTGGGCTCACAACTCATATGACCGCGTTTACTTACGCGCGCCAGGTGGCGTTTGATTGGCGGATATTTGCAACCAATCGGAGATCAGATTGCTCGACTTTCGGGTTGGTTTACAGTCGCCATTGTGGAAACTTCGGTAAGTGATTGCTTTTCTGTATTTGGTATTAGTATTACTAAAGCATCCTGAGTTAGTGTGACTGCCTACCACTTACAGCTTAATTGTTAACAGTGCGTATATTTCTCCATTAGCAGTAACTGATTTCTTTCTCAGAATATAAATGGCTAGATCCTCAATTTTTACATGGATTGCAATTTGTTGGAATGATGATTTTGATAGAAATTAGACTAGAAATACTGACCAGAGTTTAGAATTTTTCCCATATAGTAATAAACTTATAAAGCTTATCAAATAATGAATGCATCATATGATATTAAACGAAATTTAGGGGCACTACATGTGATTGTTTCTGGTTATATCTTGCATCATTAATTAATCCTTTGCAACATCGCAGTTGATTTTCATCGGCATGTTCGATGTTGAATGTTCATCAGGGATAACGTTGATTACGCCTTTACGGCACATGTTGAAGGCGGACCAGTATATATAGAAGGCACAATGACTACTGATGAGGGATAGCAAGTTTGTCAGTTTGTTGATCTTGAACACTGGCAGTGTTAAAGTATAATTGTACTGAAAATAAATTTTCATTATCGGAATTAGTGCTATGGTTTCTAGACAACTCGGCCCAAACAGCTCGACCCATGGGGCCAAGATGTCTTGGACAACTCGGTCCTGTAAAAAAATTAAGATAAATGATACGTGTGTTGTATTAATGCACAACATCAAATCAGTTACTGGCACTATTGAAAGAGCAAATATCAATTGATTGATAGTTAATCGGCCTATATCCTATATTTAACTTGTTGAGCTTGTACAAAAGCATGTAAACAAGTGTGAGCAAAGAATTATTCCACAACAAAACTGAATTATCTTGTTAAAATTACATCTTGAATGGCATACAACTATACCACAATGGCGGCTCCAGTAATTTGAATTATTTCCCAATATCTGTGATATCAGGTATATTTCATGATTATTATTGTGGAATTTTTGGTTACTATTCTAAGCATTACATATTTAAGAAATATTTTCTGAAGGTGGACTGTTATTTTAATGGCCTGTGTGCGTCACTATTTTGAAACTAGACACAGACTGGAAGCTGCTGAATGCTGACGTCACTTGAACCAAGCAATTTGACCTGAAGTCCGTATAAACCATTTAAAAGCATGTAAAGAAGTGTTAGCCAAGAATAATTTCAGAACAAAACATAGTAATCTCTCTAAATTTATGTCATGACTGACCTGGAGCCATATCAGTTTAAGCCAGAAGAACCATTACTAGATGAAGATGATTCTGATTGTTTTGAAGAAAGTGGAATTAGCGAAGAAAGCACGAGGAGAATTGGGAACACTTACTGGTGTCTATGTGAACTCTGTGTACTCTTGGTCCAGGGGGCATCAGAGCATTTGACCTTTCTCCTTCCAGTCTCCGAATATGGCTTCTGGTACAGCTGTAATGGCGGCTTTCCAGTAATTTATACTATTTTCTTATATTTATGATATCAGGTATAGTTTGTGATTGTGATTTTTTTTGACTGCTATAACCATTATCTATTTAAGTAATATTCATTTTGACCAGTAAAATTTCTTGGAGAAACAAACTTTAAATAATTAAATGTGATCAAATATACCACAGGGAACATTTTATATATGTGTCTGGAATGGCAAAGGCTGATATGGTGTATTTTGAAAATCTTCATTTAATTCTCCAAATTCAATCATCCAATGACTCAGATAGAAAAGAAATGTAAACAAAAGGAGAAAATGTTGGATATGACCTTCGCTGTCAGTGACTCATGTACATAAAATATATTTGAGTCAGAAATAATTATATATTAGATTAAATTGTGTACTGGTTCAAAAGAGAGAAACAACAGATTTTTTGTTGTCTTGTTTCCCTGCACTGCCAGCTTATGGATGAATATCAGTGGCAGCTTACTTGTAAACTCTGGATACTGTGAAAACGGTGCTGCCACCTGTTCACCAAATGGTGATTGATTGATGTTTTACGGCCACTTTTGTGCACAAGGTAGGCTAAATGGGCAGAGTGACTTCCAAAGGTAATGAGACGAAGTGAATGACGAAACAACCTTCAGATATGCCCACGCTGGGATTCGAACACGGGTGGTAGTAATCTGTGGTCCAGCACCCTACCGCTAGACCACAGAGGCACCCCTGTTCACCAAATGGCGAAACACTTCATCTGGATAGTGAACTGTTAGGTATCAGAAACAGAGTTCGGTAGAAACAATAATATGGGGAAATGGTAGAAACTAGGTAGTTACACCCGGTACAAACTAATTTGCATGAGATTGGGTTAGTATTTTGTTCATAAGTTTAGTTGTGTGTAGATAATATATATATACTTATAGATATATGTATCTGTTTTGTTTTTGTCGATACACAGAATAATAAATAAATTAGATAGTGAATGAGTTATTTGATTAGTCTCAGTGCTGGTTACACCTAGGACATATGTCCAAGTGCCAGCTCCTTTGGGTAACCTCCCATAAACACACATGATTCAACCTCATGTGCTTCTAGCCATTCAGAGCACAGTATATCACTTTTTATCAGTGTTTAGATATGGTTCATTGTCAGTTTACTACTAGAGATCTACTACTTCTGGTCTGTAGACACCAGTTTAGCTACCATGGCATTTAACCTTTATCACATACCATGTGTAATATCACAACTCGGCCATTGCTATTGTTGTAGCAGATGAGTGAATTTTAACTGACTGGGAGTAAATTGGTGTATGACAGATCCGAGTATAAATTAATTTAATGTGACCAAAAAAAATTCTTCATGGTATTTATTAGAATGGCATTTACTAAAAAATTTACTAAAAATTATCTTGGGCCATTGCTTTTTGAATACCTGTTTTACAAACCCACCGATCACAGCTGAAATCCGCTGCCTGGAAATAAAATTGACTTTTATTCTTTTTATTATTATTTTCTCGCCGACCCACCTGAACACCGGAAGTGGATTAGGCTACCACGCGGCCTAGTCCAAGATGGTGACAGGTCAGTTCCACTTCGACATAATTTCTTCAAGTCTAGAAATCTTGTAAATTTTAAACTATTTTTTATTTATTATTTCTATAATTTTTACAGTACAAGTAATGTGAAAAGTTATTTCTACCCTATGGCTAATTACCTAAGTAATAGACCTTGTCAACTAATTTTCGCAGGCTTTTACACTTCGGGTCACTGCCCAGAGCAGCGGAGCTTCATGGTTTTCAATGTAGGCTGGATTCTTGTTCTGAACATCTCGGTTTGAAAAACAAACTGCTGCGTAATACAATTGGAATTAAGATAGGAAAATACTTCTGGTGATAGATTAGTTTCTTGTTGTTCAGCATATCCATTATTAAATGTTGTTATTGTGAAAAATTATTGCTCTATCAATCAATACTTTTGTGTAACACAACATGTCTCCAATTTGATGAGTATTTTTTATCCAAATAGCACACCTGTTTGTTTATTAGAATTATGCCATCTATGCAGGCACATTATCACTGACGTGTGCATGAGCCTACTGCAAGATGATGCTACATGGAAAATGACCACAAATAAAACAAATCGTTGAATTGTCCTGGTAAAATGACAGTATTACAACTGCCTTGTCCATTTTTTGATATTATTATAAATGGCCAGAGATGTGTATTGAAGAAACACTATGGGAAAGCCACCGCTAAATAAACTTTCACTACGAATACGGCAATGCGCTTGTACATGGGAAATGTGTTCTGTGAACTACCACATACAGTGACATAGAACTTCCAATTTAATCTATTTTGTTTAATAAATCAGTTTTCTTTTAATAGAAATATACTAAATATCACCTTATCTTTCATTTTCCTTTACTGACTGTTGGAATCGTGGAGTATTATCACTGGCAATGATCGTTAGAATATCTTGCATACACACTGAAAAGGAACGGGGATCCAGACTCTGCGATTAACACGACCCGATTGTAGTAGTTCTAAATCCTGCCGCCAGATGTCATTAGCTTAATTGGTCTATTACCATCCATTATAAAACTTGCCAACCCTGAGTATAATAACTTAAAGTAAAGCTAAAAACAAGCACACACGTGCTAATTACAAATTAAATAACATGCAGCTGACTATGGATAGGCTCAACATTGACATCAACAACACATAACCAGTCACTAATCTAATAACACTAGGGCATACATCATTGTCAGTATATGATAATGTTGCACTGTTTTACACAGTACAAGAATATATAATGAAAAGATTCTAGGAAAGCAAATTCTCAATATATATTACACTAAAACTGTACGTTGTATGTAAATTTATATCAACACAAATTGTACAATTATTAATTTTATACAGGTATGTACTTAACTTTTTTCTCTGTAAATGAAAGCATGTTAATTTTGTCATGCAAACCCCACAATGCTACGGCATCAGGGAATGCCCCCAAAAATATATAAATAAATCAAATAACATGAAAACTGGATAAGAATATTCACTGGCACAAATTTGGTTGCATGAAAAGGTGACTGACACTATTTTCAACTTGAAGGTGGTTGGAAGATCGTTCATAATATTTATGTTCTAGGATCCTGTATGGGCTAAATTGTGCCAACATATTAAACAGCATACAGCCTTTATACAATTGATATGGCGCCAGAATACCTGTGTAAAATGGTGTCCATTAGAATGTCATCCCGAAAACTGGTTATCCAGTCAGATACGGTTACAGTTGCCAGTGTCTCGGCTCAAGTCATATGGTGATTGTGCATTTAGTGTTGCAGCCCCCACTTTGTGGAATAGGTTGCCGGCAAATATTAGAAATGCGTCTTCTCTTGAAAATCTTAAATCTGTTCTTAAAACACACCTATTTAAGGTCGCTTTCACAGATAACTAATTATTATCTTTTAAATAATTACATGGTTTTTACAGACATATTATTTGGGGTATTATTATATTACATATTATTTGTACAGCGCCTTTGAATGGCTCCTGCTGGTAAGGGCGTTTTATTAAATATACATTATTATTATGAAGTAATGTTTTTTATGTGACGATATACCAAAATTGAGTGCGTTATCAGTCTAGGATTCTGCCTGGGGCCTTTAAGGATATTGTGTACACATTCGTCATTAGTTTGGAGTTCTATGCCTCTTTAAACTGTGCTTGATAACTAACAAAAGTTGCTGTGAACTGAAGGCAGTTACAGGAAAGGTTATGTAGTACTTGGACACTAACAGGGTCAGCCCTGTTTAACCGGGGCTGTTGTGTTTAGCTAAACCTCCTTTTTTGGCTAACCCGAGTTAATTTGACCCGACCTCCCCTCCCAACTGATCATCAGAACCATGAATGGCTTTGAAAGAATGAGCTCCACTAAAAAGCTGTTGAACGAAAACAAATCTACTGATAGCAGGACTAACATTAAAATATCCTAAACTGCCATCTTTTCATACCCAATATAAGGTGATCTTTATCTACAGAGATTCTTCATTAAATTAGAAAGTATGAATGGAAGAATGTCATAGTCAAAGATTGTTTGAATCTTGAAGCACATGATTTCTTTCTGATCTGTTTTCCCGTAGAGGCAGTTAACAATCATATCAATAGCCAGACACCGTTTATTTATACACTGGCAAAGTGGCATGATATAACACAGTGTTTGTTGATACGTTTTAAGTGAGAGAGGTCCATTGGCCATTATTTTCACTATACTTTGTCACATGCAGTGTTCAGATAATTAATTAAGTTGAATTAAACACTATAACTGAAGTTATTGTAATAGTATACTTTTTTCTGATCCTAGAATAATAAATGATTTTGAGTTTATATAACTGACTACCCGCTGTTTTACATCAACTTACTAAGTTATAATATATTATGATCATGGGCCACTGTGATAGGTTTACTGGCAGAATGAATGTTAGTACTGTTTCATATCCATACTGACTGTGCATCATATTGCTGTATACTGATCAGCAGGTTAATTTAATATCTTGACTTATCACAAATATAAAGTTATACAAAAATCCTATGACAAAGTAGCAAGCCTAGGTCTGGTTAAGGCAATGACCAAGAGATATTATCCAACAAACTTTCATTCATTACAAGGTGTGATGCAACATCTACGATCTAGTCTGGACAATGCTTTTTCACTGAGAGAATAATAGATATTGAGAATAGTCTGCTAAAACTGTGATCTGTTCTGTTCCATGACCCATGGTAGTGCTGCAGGGATAATGCCAAAAGCATAAATACTTTTCAAAATGGTCCTGAATATGTGCTGAATAACTGAAAACATATTCCCCCATCACTGAAATGGGGTGATATGTCAAGATGGAGCCAAGATATCTTGAGAAAGGTTACTATCAAAACATTTTGTGTCCTCTGAGTATCTTTGATATCACACTTTTAATTTGTTGAGATTAGTACCATTTAATGTGGCCAGTTACTCGCATTGTCTTAAGCCAAGTTAATTTCTGGATTTATCTTAAAGAATTTGGGTCAACGGTTGGAATTAAGCCCTTGGGCCTTGTGAGAGCATTTAACCTTATAGGCCAGAGAACTTCATTTACAAAGCAGTTGGAGGCTGAATAGTAAAGTTTTTGAGGGTACATTTGACAGATGCTGGTAAAGTCAGGATACCTTATCTAAATGTGACTGAACTCAGGAAATGTCATCCTACAGCGACTAAGTAAACATCTCTTATGATTTTGACCTGGATGTACACACCTAATTAGTATAGACTTAATTCACCTGAATTTTCTCTTATATACAGTTGATCACGTGCACCACTAAACTCCCATGATACAGTTCAGTTCCCCCAAAGTTCTATGGTACTGATCTTTCAGGCTTACAGAACATTGTATGTCATTGTGAACCATGAAGGCGTTCAAGGGGATGGTGAAAATGCTTTACATTGTTGGTTTCATTGGTAATTTTTTCTTCTTTTCCAGTTTGATTTTGACAGCATTTACTTGTTACACTGCATGAAAAAGAAATCTGGTTCCAAGAATTACTGATCTTTGAAAGTAAGTTCGTTTGCTAGTACCAGCTTATTGTTGATGATGAATAATACACTTATTAGTCAACTATTTTTTTTATAATGAATTCACATAATATGTTATGGTCATAGTTTGTGGTTGTCTAAACTATATTTGCAATGCTATAAATTACAGAGTGGAACATGCTGGTGGTCTGTGCTATCTGAATCACACTAAGTGTACCATGATCATGTAGGGATTTTTGTCTATATTTAAATTTAAGTACTTTTTTTTGTATTTGGGGAGAATCAGAAATGTTTTATATTCATGAGCAGTTGTTATCTTGTTTTAGGCCAAGTAGAGGGAAGTAATTGTTGTAGGATTACCTAAGTTTTCTGATTGGTTGATGGAGCTAGTGCTGTTCTTTCTTCACAAATTGGAGGGAACAGAAGTCACTGAAAAGTGGTAGTTTAGTTGATTGCTACTGTTCACCTGAAATTGGTTCATTAAGTGCTGCATGATATAGTTTTAATAATTCATAGATCTGTCATGTGGAATCTCAGCTAATTTATTGGACTGTATTTGAAAGTGAAGTTCACTGTGATCTAGTTATGGTTACAGAACTAGATCATCATGCTTCGATGTTCACCATATTTCATGTTTTAAATTGTTAATATGAAACTTCTGTGCTCTCACTTAGTGCAAAGTTCCCATGTATCCTGGAAAATAGCAAATTACTTTTTCAGGTCCTGGAAATGCCCTTGAAATTTACAAAATCTGGAAATGTCCTGGAAAAAATATTGTCTACTCAGAACAAAAAAGTCTGTGAATAAATATTATGACTGTAGAAGAAAACTTTGATTATAGATGAAAAAATAGTACCGGTACATAATCTTGATATCCCATGTTAGTTAAAATTTAAATAAAAGTAGGTGGATCAGACAGCTAGAAGGGGTGAAGCTGTACCATAAAAATGTCAATAATCGATCATACTTAAATAAATATGATATGCATTTTTGCACTTATCTTGATTTATTACCTTTAAATCTTGTATACTTTGTCCTGAAAAATGGTAATTTTGTCCTGGAAAATAATATTTCCTTCACAGTGGGAATCATGTTAGTGATAATAGCTTAGTATTTAAAAAACGTCTTGTTACACATTATGGCGAATGTCTTGGTTCAGCAAAATACTAGATTTGTGATAGCCAGTTTGCTGGAAATTGTCTGCTCACTTAATCCTATTATGGGTGTGCATTTGATATGATGCTTTAGATCATTATATGGCTACATACGACACTTCTAGTCTGATTTATTGTGACATTTGGTGAAGAAATGTGGAATAATAATAATAGCTAACACATTTTTTTCCAAAAGTGAAAGTTTGGGGTTAAACCAGCTTTGGTTAAACACAAATTTGATATAATATTTAAAGTGTTTTTTTATTTTCAGTAATAATGTATAAATCTGATTTCATTGATGTACATGGAACATTAAGGGAAGATGGTGCTTTTTGCTTACTGATATTAATTACTGATTGCAAAGCATTTTCTTTTACTTTCAGCGATGAATTATTACTACCCAGGACCTGGTGTGGTAGTACCCACACAACTGCCTTCTGCTTCACCTGTCAATCCAGGAGAGAAGAATGCTATGTATGGTGGATCTGCTCCGGCCATGGCGACAGCGATGCCTTACCCACAGCCCAACAGTCTGACTCCAGGTATCGCGGGCCCACCACTGCTGAGACCGTCTCAGCCGGCTGCTGCTTCAGTGCCAACGTACGTCCCATCATCTGCTGCAGGCCAGTACCAGCCGAGCATCTATCATACACCGGCAGGGGCCAATCCACTTTATGCTTCAGCCACTCTGGCGTATTGTGCTCAGCCACACCTAACAGGTCATAGCTCAGCAACACCTAGTGCCCAGCTGCCGAATAATCCCTACATAGCCGCTCAGCCAGTACCAAGTCGATATCCAGCATCGGTGTATTCTGGTGCTCACATCATTACAACGTCGGCAGGTGTCACACCATATGCTGGCAGTGCTGTATACAGAACCGCTCCACCTGTGAGCAGCCCAACTGCTTTCCATCCCTCAGTCTATCCTCCCGCAGTTTCTGGTGTCAGTCCCATACAGGTGCCCCTGTCTTCTTATCCCAGTCTCAACCCAAATGGTCCGCCTTTAATAGGTGCTGCACCAGCATATACGGCTGGAGTGGCTCCGGTATTTACCCCAAGGATGTAGTATCGTTAGCCAATTCTAGTCCTGTGGTGGTGTAAGCTGTACATTTCCTCGTGTGCAAGGTTGTGTGTGATCATGTATTTTCAGTTGAAATCCTGAATGAATTATGGCTGAGTTAGGACTGGGCAGTGATGTAACACAGTGGGTGTCCCACTGTATATAGAATATTTTTTTCGGTTAGAAATGGACTTGTTCTTGCGTTAGAAATATGATTGCCCTCGTTATTTTTGAGGCATACTTTTAGCAGCTGGCTATGTTACTGCCACGTAGTAGTGAGTGGTAGTCAGATTCACTTTTTTTCTGGTGACCAAGCAAAAACTGAATCCACGTAAACAAAAACTTGCTTTCCTTTTACTCTGATTGTTATCAATCTGAAATTTCAGGGGGGAGAATTTAGGTACTTTGGCTAGATGTAGCAGTGAACACAAACACCTTTTGATCTGAATAGCTAATGTGAATCAGTAAAGATTTACTGTTTATGGGTATGATGAAAGGTTAAAATGGATGTCATGCCCTTAGTTGATTGGTTCAGAATTTATCCATGGCTTGTCTTCTGTTCTGGAGTTGGTCACTTTCAGGTTTCAGAGCTGTGTAAGTAAAGATGTTTTTTTTTTGTTCCCTTTCCTTTGTCTTTTCTACAGAGATGCTCAAATAGTTTTGCAATCAAACTAACTATGCATTCCTGGTGGTGTTCATTTCACTACACACCATTAGCAAGAACCGTAATGCAATCATGGCCTTCATTGTTATTCTGGTCTCTCTGCCTTACAACAAAGTGGCAAGAATCTCTTGTTACGTCCGCACGTGTTTTGTGCCTGTGTAGTGTGATTGGTCAATTTTCAAGTGTGGAGACCTTTGATCACTATGTGATTGCCCCAAGTCGGATTTGAGTTCGTTCAAAGGATGCCATCATCCAAGCTTTGCTTACAGGCTTGCCTTCTTCTTGGCTCTGTATTGCTTCATTCTTGTGTTCACTTACTTGCCTATAATGTCTGCTGATGACATTGTTGCATTCTGGTTAATATATCTCATCATTTTCAGATGTGTTATGTTTAAATGGGGTCTTTTGTGTTCAGCATCCAACCTATTTTCAGATGCCGCGATCATTTTATTTACACCACAAAATTTTTCCTTGTTATTAGTTTTTGGTGTCAGTGCATTTCTTTATGTGTGCATCCGTTTTAGATGCAGTGTGTGAGAATGTTTCTGCTGTTATCTGATGACAGAATTAATTGGGAGTGCGAATGATCAGACTGAAGACATGATTCCTAATCAGTAACCATGAGTTGATATCTGATTTGTTTCGACGTAATAAAAATTCATTTTGTTTGTTTACTGTTTACCATACAAATGGAAGTGAATGTTGCGTGGACCATCTGTGCTGGTGGCTATGAATTATGTCAATTCCTGGTCAGTCTCACGGTAATAGACTTCTAGAATTTTGAGAATAAACTGTGCTGCATTAAAGAAAATAAATAACATGTGTTAGTAATGTTGACGCTGTGTCGTTCTGTGGTGTATCTTTTAAACCATTTTGACAAGTATGCGTTTGAAGCCCTTCCCAATTTAAAATATGAGATGCCTATCATGATTTTCTCTGAAGGTTGATGAATCTGCCTGGTGGTATGTTTTAACCAGACGTTGAAGCCATTCTCTGTGTGTCGTAGCTGTGATCTACACTATTGGGAATGCATGTAATTTATATTTTGCTAGTTATCCACGTAATAAGTAGTGGTATTATTGGTTATATTTTGATTAGTTTTAAATGGTGATTACCATGGAAGTAGATTGGGTGATAACTCGGCATGCCCTAGCAGACTGCAGTGTTTTAGCCGTTCGACTTTCCTTTTAAGACGTCCAGTGCAGTTTTAGATCTAATTTTATACGAGCAATATCCATGCATGGTGAATTGGTATTTTTACCAGTGGTTTTGTAAAGGTTAAGAACATCAAAAAAATATTGAACTATCTATGATATTTAACAGTTGTACATTGTAAGATGTTATATTGAATTTCTGTGTTCTATTTTAAAGTATTGGTTTATTGTTCATCCAATTTATTAATGTGTGGCGCTGGTTTCAAATACTGCACGGATCAAGTCTGTGTTGACAATCATGCTCATTACTGTATAAAAATAGCGATCGGGTGAGGCTCGGGATATCCGGTGTCGGTGCGTCTAAACGGAACTCAGATCTGCGGCGGTTGGTGAATTTTGTGTCCTTAAATTAGCATGAAACTCTGTTGTCAGTAACTCTATGACGGTGACGAGTGTGTGGACCCTTTGTGTTCCTCGGAATGTGATCTTGTGCTGTCTCGTGGTAGAAGCTTTAATAAATTACCTGAATTGTGTTACACTCAATTGCAAATGTTGTAATGTGGAATGTCTGATATGCAGTAATTACACAAGTTGACATTCTGCAAGTATTTGTCTTCAGTGCTGCATCTAGTCTGCTTATTTATAGTACGACAGACCGTAAACCAGAGAGAAAAAAACATGTTTTTCATTATATTTATGAAATGGTGTGAATAATTAAGGTTACTTGTTTACATTTAATATTTGTGCACCTTTTAAGGCACAGTTCATATTTTTGAAAGGTTACTTCGGGCTTGGTCTGAAATATACACTGCCTATTTATGCAATGAGTCGTACAAAACTGATTTGTGAGAAGATAATATATTCAGTTTGGCATCAGCTTCATCATCCTCCGTCTCTGTTTATAAACATATGAAAGTATTTAACCGAGAATATATTCAAAGCTTGACTCGTGATCTATCGAAACATGCATCATCGGGTTACAGTGCTAAAGAGAATACTAAGCCATTTTGAACATGTCCATTGAATGCCCATTGCAGGTAGCATTAAGGAGTTGGGTGTAACATGCATTATTGTTTATGCTGGCAGTTATAAGCGATTGGTGGAATAAATCTTGCAGTAAGTCCCACCTTTAATGGTTAGTCTACTCTTGAGGTAGCTGTGGAAATCTAATATTTTCCCCCTTTTTTGAGGTTGATGATTAACAATTCAGCATCGCCAAGATCTTTCGGAAAAAGCCTGATCTCAAGGGCCTGGACTTTTGAACAGCATAAAAGTGTTAATAGCATCTATTAATACTGTGGTATGGCCTGTGAAAATGGGATGCTCATTTTACTGTGCCTCTCGTTTATGATGCTTCGGTATCATGTATAAAAATGCTGTTGGCGGTCTGTTTGTGATTAGGAAGTGCTGATGTTTATGAAGATAGGTCTCAACATTGATTTATAGTATTGTTTTATATATCATTTTGGTTGTTTATCATTTGACAACAATAAAAATCACAATAGAGTTATTACGGCTTTTGTCTTGATGTCTGGAGCTAGTACGCTGCATTCCATCTGCAGTACCAACACCATATTTAAATGTCTAATCCAAAGGGTTATAGGCAATTACGCTTTTAAGACACTTGGATAACAATATGCTAAATGAAGAACACTTAGTAATATTCTTATATTAAACACAAAAATTTATAACTTTATATTGAAGAACTCTTGAACTGCAATTAGTGGCTGTCCCCATCCAAACGATGTCGATTCTTCAAGCTGCAGTTTCTAACTAAACTATGTCATGAAACTCCAGTGTCAGAAGTAGTATCTGTTTATTGTGCAAAACAAAAATACATCATCTGCATAGGTGTATGCATTTAAAATGTAGATCAAGCTGTTGATTTCCAGTTAATTCCTTAGCTAAAAAAGGCTAAATATACCGCAGATGAGAACTAGAAATGGAAAGCTTTAAAATCTGACTAGAGCAGGTTCTACATCTCAACTATCCAATGTCAACATAAATTTGTTTTTGTTTTGCATCATATACTGGTAACCATTTGGCATGATGTGTCAGTGTTCATTATGTGTGGGTGTGGTGTGTGTCAGTATTCGAACACACTGCGCACCATAAGCACTGCTGATATTTACATTGCATACAGAGTTTCACATTGCTGCAATGTATCAAGAATTGCAGGACAGTAGCAAAATTTATACCAACATCATACACCATCTCAATATTTCTATTCCATACCCTGTTGGTAGTTATACTCAACACCAAGCAAATATTTACAGAAATATTTAAACTTGCACCAGTACATGAACCCAAAGCTGTCAATCCACACGGTGCGTCTCCTTTATAAAAATATCATCTGGTTACCTGCCACTTATGTGCAAAACAACCGAGCCATTTCAATGATATGAGAAATCAATCCCATGCTAGTACAAGCTCTTGTGCATTTATCCCCAATCACAATGCAAGCCCAGCTGGTGGAAAAAGGCACACATAATCACATGGATTTAGTTTGGTCTATATAGCAGGCAGGATAAAGGGACAGGCCAAAGGTTATATATAATGAACAGACAAGCATGTACACACAGCACTTGTGAAGTATTAAATAATAAACGCAAATACGGCATAATGAAAAAGTGATGACAGTTTCCCACACCAGTAAAACACACCTCCCTTGTATTGGTGAATTACAACCAAAATTACACAAGTGAGGACATCATAGGAAAAACGCACTGCACACTGAACGATTCTTGGTAAGAACAGACCACTTTATGGCAAGTTGCAAGGGATGGAAGAAAAAACACTGATAAAGCACCTTAACACAATTTTCCATCAGTGACATGGATGACACATCGTACTGTAGTGCAGAAGACTGGATGAAAAGAGTGTACACAATTCTAAAAACCCTCTGCTTCTGTTATCTACAATTGAACCAACACCATATATTGGTTATGGTGAGCAGACATTCTTCGCTGATTTCCCATTAATTGTTGGTTTGATGTGTACACACAATTGGACAATTATCACATCAATTATTTTTGAAGACAAAGCTAAAATTGTATTTTAAAACTTCTGTTCAGTAAAATAGTTATTTCATAACAGGATGAAGCCTGCACGTTTATTCAGCAATAATGAACGAACCTTTGTGTCTTAGAAAAGTAAGAATTACGTTTTAAATTTGAATATACAACAAGGTAAAAAGTTCAGAATTACAAAACAATACATGTTGTCTTGTTACAGCCATGCTGTAACCCGATTAATAAACTTCAACCTCGGACAGGAAACCTTTACTGCTGCTCTGATTAGCAATGCCACACAAATGATGAGTGATGGATGAAATCTCAACTAAAATAATTTCGAGTAGCTGGGTGGAGAGAACCTACGTCTCAGGTATTTCAGGATGTATAGTGGTATGCAGCTGACAGATGTTATAACCAAAACCTTCCACACAAAGTCCCACGTCTCGAGGAAATCCGTGTCTGTAAATGACATAGAAAAATATGCCTTAAACATACAACAATCACAGTCACATACAACAATCACATTATGCAGAACACTTTTAAATCGAGTCTAGAGTAGAGTAGATTACATGTTTTAAATGCCGTCCTCAACAACTGAGGTACATACCAAAGAAAGCCCTAAAAACGGCCAGCGAAGCAACATAAATTCCCAAGCTGAGGAACTCGGCAAGTATCATCAGATAATGCCATGTGCGTATAGTGAGAGCCACCATCAGCAGCTCGGTAATGATGAGCGACGTAAACGTAATGGCAACAATATGGATGAAGTCCGCTTCAAACAATAGGAATGCACCATACATGATGACGCCACCTGGAGTGGTCGAGAACAAGTAATGAAGATAAAGATTAGAAAACACCAAACTGCACACCAGACTTCGGTACACAAAACGTTATCTGAAAATACTTTATGCAAACTAAATTTAAATGCTCTAAGTGAAGTGGCCACATGAAACATATATAATAAGCCTGGTGGAGGAATGTTTTCACAGCCACAAAGTGAACATTTCAAATCTAAATCATTCAAGTTTTAGTTCAAATAAACTTGTGTTTATGTGTGTGTGCTTCCATCAAACAAATGCATTTTATTCCTACCTTGAAACATGCTGATGAGAACCCACATGAAGAATGTCTTGTAATTCAATGAACGACCCTGAAATTATGAGACACCACATTAATAACAAATAAAGAAAGGTATTTCTCCTCAAACTGACTCCTTTAATAACCACATTTTCGAGCACACAATGAAACGTTTCAAAAACAAATTATGGAACAGAATTGTAAAAATCTATAACATTGTTAAAAACGTTACATAACACCAGTTTTTCATCACAGCAGTTAATACAGAAATTGCTAGGTGTGGGTCTAATGGGGAAGGAATGGGCAGGCAAGTGAGTGGAGTTTTTCTTCTTTAGCTTCTGCATTGGTCAGATCTGGGACATATAGCTGAAAGGTAACGTCCAAGGGAAACGAGATGATCAGATGAAACATCCTATGGATGCAGTTAACACCAGGAATTCAACCTCGATCTAGATGATGATGATTGATGTTTTACGGCCACTTTTGTGCACAAGGTAGGCTAAATGGGCCGAGCGACTTCCAATGGTAATGATACGAAGTGAAAGACGAAACAACCTTCAGATATGCCCACGCCGGGATTCGAACACAGGTGGTAGTGATCTGTGGTCCAGCACGCTACTGCTAGACCATGGAGGCTAGATCTAGAACTCTATAGTGTAATGTACTACCAAGTGTGCTAGACAGAGGAGAATATGGCACAATATAACTTGGCTTCAAATGTCACTTAACATTGACGACTTATGGCAGAGCCAGAACAGACATGTGCGAACCAGATACCTTTGTCATGTCTTTGTAAAGCTCCGGATAGGTCATTGCGATATCCGACGAGACATCTTTATCCAATACGAGTGAGAAGACGGGAAACATGGTAAATACCGTCGAGTATCTGTAAGGAGAAGAACAATGATTTTGATGCTAGTATAATAACAATGACATTAATAATATGAGGCTAGCTGCTTATCACACATAGCTAAATCTCATTTTAAATGAGTTATGCTAGCTCACTGACTAGAGTGTTGGACTAGAAATTGGGAGGTTTTTGGTGTGAATCCACCGACTGGGTGGTGACTTTTTACATGGCCCAATGATTGACTCATCTACAGATGGTTAGATTGGGATGGATTATTTTAGAATATGTATCTGTGATGGGAAGCTAAAAACAGTAGATTCCACACAAAGTTGAAGATGATAGAGGAAAGACTCAATAGGACCATGGGGGAAGTCTCAGATCTAGCCAGGTCTGTAGATCAGTATATATATTACAATTAATCAGTATAATCAAGTAATATGTATATTACCTGAAATTTTCAGGTAATACACCTATTGCTAACTGAGTTTTAACACAGATTCCTTGAAAATTTCAGGTAATATACATATTACCTGATTATACAGATTAACTGTAATATATATATAGATAGATATATATATATATACATACACACACATACACACTCTCACTCTCTTCACACATACAATCATTAAAAAAAAACACATGTGGATCACTGGATGTGGTATTATAAAATCAGACACTGATAAGAGCCACATCCTACTTGGGTGATATAAATAGAAATGGTGTTATTACACATCATCAGTGTGACTTAGTGAGTTAACAGCACGGTCTGTCGTGGTGTTTTAAGAAAGGTGGCAGGAATAACAGGGACAAGGTTTACTGTATCAGACAGTAAAAGTGGTAGCACTGTGTGTGTGTGTGTGTGTGCACACATGCATGCATCAGCAAGTGCAAATGATGGCACTTTGTTTATCTTTGCAATGAGCTAAACTACTAACCCAACAGTTAGAAATCCCGGAAACAATGGCACCGAAGCAAAGTAGAAGACAGCCGAGAATACAGCCTGCATTGTTGTAATGATTAATCCTCTGTGTATGACGAATTGACTGAGTGATGCTGAACGCTTGTAGCTGAAATATTATAAATAATAACAGTAATTACAAACAATAACAACAATCAGCAGCAAGGCTGTATAACAACAATGTCAAATAACAGAGTGTACAGACTGCAGTAAGTAGGACCCATTATAAAAATATGATCCCTGCTCTTACATCCACAGAGCTCACTTTTTTTAACCCATGTTTCTTCACATATCTGTAGCCCTTTATAATCAAGATTAGGGTATTGGTGATATTTCCATTCAAAACAAGGCTGCCTGGCATGGTTCACACAGATTAAATGACAAAGAATCTTTTTTAGGTTAATTCCATAACATACAGACAGTAGTTGGTCAAAACAGTGTTATTATTTATAGTACTATTAACAACCATCTGACCAAAGAACGACAAACCAAATATCATATAAATATTTAAGCTATGTAACTGATAAGTGTTGAAATCTAAAAAGGGAAACAAGGCAATTAATAAATGGGAATACTCATGAAAAGTATCTAGTTATTTTATTTATTTAACACAGTTGATGCATTATCTTTGTGTGTGTGTGTATATATATATATATATATATATATGGTTTTGCAGTGACAAGATCACTAAAAGTATTAATTCCCAGAAATATAAATACAGAGTAAAAATCTATATGATCAGATATTCTAAACTGAATTAAAATGTGGGAAAATGACAAGAAAACTGTCAACATGTCAAACCAATATGTACCGTATATACTTCTATATAAATTGTAAACTCACATACACTCACGTTTTAGGACCAATAACCCCCCCCCGAACTGAATCCGCGTATAAGATGAACTAAAATCAACAATACTGATTCAAAACCAAACAATTTATCATCATCACTCTCTTCATTGAACATCTGTTGTATCTGTTCGTGTGTCATCATACATGTCGTCACTTCGGAAGTCGGTGTCAGATTTGTCATACTGCTCAGCTCACAATACCCTACGGACTTGCTTCGGTTGGATCAACCACAGAAATAACTACCCAATAACAGTAAAACAGCTAGAAAGCCAAATAAAACGGCTACAGAGAACACTGATGCCAAACATTAGCAATCCCAAATAACTTTTCCCTAATCTAATTAAATATCGCGAAAAGTCTAGACGCATAATAAGAGTCTTCTTTAACAGTACAGTGAACTGGAAATAACAAAAAGGAAGCAACATCTCTGAGAACGCGCAACGTAACTAAAACGATAAACTCATTTGTCGCTGATCGAGCAATAAACATCAGCTGTTGTATGCAATGGTTGTACTTCCCATTCTCACCTGTTTCTTCCGTGAACGAGCAACAACCTCGTCAGATAACTGAACTGAGTAATAGAGAAGTCTGCGGCTAATGAAGCTTGCTTTCCTTCCTGAAACAGAAAAAAGAAAACACTGAAATTGAGTGAAAAGTCATAAAACGTTTTCTCAGCCAAATGCTTTTTTAAAGGATAATCAGAATATAAAATTCTAAAAAACGACTCTGTGTATCTATAGATTATTCGCTTGCCTGTAAACGAGGTCTATACCCCTACACACAAGTATTAAATTATTCACACACACACACACATATATATTATACATATTCAATTGATAACATCATTTGGTATTTCTGGCTCAGCTTATTTGTTTTTAATTGATATTTATTCTATAGAGTGCTTGTTTACTGCCGAATGCTGATATTTTTACAACATCTCTCTGGCTGACTTAAGCAGTCCTAAAATGCCTCATTTCATAGAGAAATGGGCAGCTGCAACGTTCTGAAAATTAAATAGCTTCTTTAGATAATACAATTTTTGTGCCGTTCTATTATCCGCAGTTGAGATGACCGGAAGAAGCTAAAACAGTTTTCCAATATTCTAACTGAACTACAATACTGACCTTGCCGACTATTCCTATGCCAACATCTGCCATCTGGATCATGCTGACATCATTACCTCCATCACCTGAAATCCCATAACAGAAGACATTGGCTCATTCTTCAATCGACTTTGTGTTTATGTTATCTATTTATTCCCAGTGTTATTATCATAATGACAGCCCTATACACACTGATGAGACATGGGATACTTGCATTCTGTATCATCACATCAAAGCCGGCACATATTCAAGGAGCCATAGGGTATTTGTGTCCAGCATTTGTATTCAGTATTCAAGTCTGATTACCGGTATATTTAAATGCAGATACTTTTCAAAGTATTCATCCATGTCTCATACTGATTACATAGGACTACGTTCATTTATACAAGAGATTAGATCTGATCATCTGATGACAATCATATTAATTAGTTAGTTATGTTACATCATTAATCCATTACTGAAAATTGGTTAGTTTTGATTTGGGCAGAATTATTTAACCATAACGAAGACAGGCTTACTAATGTTTTAAACTTGTTAAATGTATCCATGTCTGCTAATTTATTGCTAAAACCGGAAGTATATATACTACAAATGGCTTTCAACAATAAAATGCAAGAGACAGTCAGATAGATATGCAGACATGGGGACACACACAGGGATACACACAAACACAGAGTGAGAGTACACTCCCACTGACCAATAGAGCAAGTTCTTTTCCTTGTGTGTGTCTTCAGTAGTTTGACAATATCAGCTTTTTGTGTTGGTGAGCAGCGACAAACAACAACAGCAGGACACTGACAGGCCAACTCCATAAACTCATGCTCGTAAAACTGTAGACAGATCTAATGGAATAGACAAAACACAGAAATTGATTGTATTAATGTTAGATTATGTCAAAGTATTTTAAGATAGGAACAATGTCCGAAATATCTATGTATGATGAGCTGGAAAATTAGTATGCTTGTGTGTGCAAACTTGGGTGCACACACACACACACACACCTGTGTAAAAGCAGCTATGTATGTATATCTCAAAAGATAACAAAGATAAGTATAGTCCTTTTCCATTATAATCCAGTTAGCATGAGTGATAACTGTGGCTCATGTTTTATGTGAACTGTATTAACCCCTCAAATTATTAGCTAGAAGGGACTGTCAAAGTAAGCTAGGTATCCTTTAGGCCTAATACTGAATAATGGCATTTTTATACACTAAGTTTCCTGGCCCTTTATGTATAGCTGAGTTTTTTGTCAAAATGTGAATTATTTTCATTGCTTCTTCATAGGTTGTTTGATTCATCCCAAAAACAACAAGAAAAACATCCAGTATATATGTTTCAGTATCTTAATATAATGTGCTGCACGTTGAACGATATAAAATTATAATATGAATTACGCTTAACACAAGTTGCTAGTCACAGCTGTCTGGCTATTATATTCGCTAATCTCGTGGAACATTCTCAATCAGAGATGAGTTCCACAAAGTTGCTGACTATTATAGCAGAACAGAAGCATGCCAACAGACCTCTAGAGATTCTCCCATTATTATAAGTGCACAGTCACTCTTCCTGCGGAATGCGTTTAATTCTAAATGTGCTTCAGATCTGTTGCTTATTGCCTTAAAGACGTGTATGTCCTGAGATCTTGACACCAGTCGAGAACTCTTAGCAATACAAGTAGCTGTCTCCAACTTATCTCCTGTTAACATCCAGATCTGGAAATGAGAAGGAAAAAAATAGTAAATAAAATGATCTCTCTAAAAATTCTTTCAAAGTAAGTTTCAAATACAGAGCAGAATTGGTCCATTCAGAAAACCATGAATTCTGACATAGTATGTTGAAATTTCAAGCTTGTGATCAGTTTAAACACACACACACACACACATATATATATATATATATATATATATACCTGACTTACTGAATAAAAAACATGTTAGTTTTGTACAAATAAAACCCCAGTAAAATAGTCTAAAAAGCTTAATGTTTGTTTTATTAGCTCAAACTCTCTGGTACATTTCCAAATTTGATTTTGAGCTGATGGTCCTTATTTCTATATTTTCATGAACTATATCAAATAAAAGCGAATTCGTAAGAATTAATATGTTATCAGATAAGACATTAAAATGCTGTCAAGTGGCACACCTCCTGTCAGTTACCATAATTATTGAGCTAAAACAAACTGGACTCTAATGATTTATTATTATCCCAAATTGATCCCTTACCACGGAATGTTCGTAATTGCCTCAAACAATTACAGTTCAAGATATATGAAGATGAAAAGCTATCTGATTGGCTAATGCTACGGAAATATTGATTATAAAAGTAAATAAATTTGCAAGCAATTAAGCTACAAGAATTAATCCCATGACACGAAGCAGTTATAAATGTATATAATTAGTTAAAACTAAGACCAATCAAGAACTGTAATGTTAGCAGTCATAGTCAAATTAATCACATCTTGAAAAAGGAGACTTATTAAAAGACAGAATATTTCAACAGTTCCCCGTTTTACCTTGATTCCAGCATTACGTAAGAGTTCTAATGAGGGCCGCACACCTTCTTGGAGTTTATCTTCCACTCCGGTCAGACAAAGCAACTCCATGTCCCTCTCCAAGCTCTCAATCACTGCTGCAACCTTGGCACTGCGTTCCTGAATGCTCATTTTTGCTTGATGATAACGGTTCTAAAGACGAAATGTTTCATGACACGTTACATCCGACGTACAGAGAAAATTAGGGTTATTTGGCGAGGTGTGAACAAGAAATGGGACGTTACCTCAAAATCTTGATACTGTTCCTCTGTCAGTGATTTCTTGGCAACGACCAGAGTCCTCAGACCTTCTCTAGCCATGTTACCACACTGAATTAAATATAATAGATAAATGATTGACTAAAACATTTATAAACTCCATCACTGGAGAAAATAAAGACTGAATCCTTCAACAACATCCAACAGTGTATTAAAGTATTATCAAAGTTTAAATAGATATCAACGAACTGAAGAAACTATACAGGCGAATGTATCATGCAAGGTTCTGGTTAATAAAAGTGATGCTCTATGTATCACATATAGAATTGAGTTGCCTATATATTGCCTTCCACAATTGCAAATAAATCTTGTCTTTATCCAAATAACAAATATAGGTTATAATGGTCAGTGTATTACTAATGCAGGAAAAAATACTTAGATATTGTTTCACAATCATATAATGATGTGGGCTTATATTAGTAGTAGTATTTATTGACAGGGTGTATATTTTTGAAAAGAATACAGAATTGTGCTGCATAATTGGTGACACATACATGCAAGACTGATAACAGTTAAATTGATTTTTTTCAAATGATCGTTTGCAATGTTGAACATATCCTTTCCAGATGTTCACAATACAGCACAAAATCTATCACCAGATAACCAAACAAATTGCTGATTGGAAAAGAACAAGTGTATCTTACTCATATTGTGCAACAGCATAAGCCGGTATGGTTATTATGATATGATTTTGTTCCTTTTAAAAGTAAAACACATTTTAACTATTTATCCTTTGTTTAGCTGGTCATACCCACACATGGGTTTTTCCCAAGGTTACAGGTTAATCACTGAAGGACAAAACACCGAAGCGACATAGATAACTTTGATAGCTGATCCGATGATCAAATATTTCTTCAAGTATTTATTTAAAAAGATATTAGAGTAACCGTTATTATTATTTTTAATTATTACTAAATAACTAGCAAACAAACCTCTTCATCTAGCCAGTCATTATACTGGACAATGGATTGCATAACAACATCGGCTCCCTTCATATAAAAAGTAATCTCTCCTGTATCTTCTTCCTGAAATGAAGGAGGGGGGGGATCACTGGTTAATTAAAAAACTTGAAGTGATTAAGCAACAACTTCCCAGTCCCCAGCCAGAATAAGTTCACTTTTTACCAATTATAACTTGTTTAATAGTTCCACCAAACAAAAGTTACCTATCAACTTTCATCTATCGCTGATAGATGTTGCACTTTTGAAAACAGAGATAACTGCCTGAATTAATGGTTCTGAATGGAATTAAACAAGTACATTAACACATACCTTTACAATGATGCCCATTCGTTTAGTTTCAGAGGTGAATGGAAATATCTGAAGTATCTGATATTTAATTAACTGATTACTAGGTGTGCGTAATGTCATTGAGTTCAGATCACGTCTGTTCAGAACTAAACCAACACTCTCTGTCCACGTAACCAAGGCAACCTATAAAATTAAATTAAAAGTCTTCACACACTTTTGCAGTAGTTCTAAATGCATTCATATTGTCCAAAGGCTTCAGCCACAAAACTGATGATTCAAATTCAACCGTTTCATCAAAATCAGCTGATGCAGCACAGCATTTCAAGAAAAGACTAATATATGATCCAGATCTTTATTAACACAACACATACCTCATCCGGACTAGAAGCCTGGTATGTAACATGTCGATCAATCTGCTGGTCTGCTTCAGGCTGATCTAGGTCTATTTCATCAGGATCAGAATCCTCATAAACTGGTGTCACATTATGGCACAGAGCTATAGCCTTAATGGCCTGTTGCACTCTTGTGACCACAGTACGACGTACTTTGGGTGCTGCTTTTGATGTGACACTGCTTGATTCTTTTGGGGTTGAATATGCCGCTGACAGATGTTGCATCACCTGAAAATGAGCAGTCCATTCAAAATACAAATCACCAAAACACAGATGGGCCGGAACAAGTTTACGACGCCGGATACTAACGTGAAGTTGTATTTTTCACAATTAAAAATCCAGTATAGACAAAAATGGCTGTATTTAATCGAAGTGACAAACAACGGACATCCGACTGATTTTAGTAATGGGCTGGAAAGCTAAACTGTCAAAATAACCTACTTCATCCATAGTTTCGGCAGTAAAAGACACTGTCCCAAGATGTAGCCTCTTGAAAACCTAATGGATAAACACAAATAGAGCTTATGTGAAAATATCACATGATAATAATTTGAATATAAATAAACAAATTACTAAAAACAATGGAATGGCCAGACTTTATTCTACTAGCAGTGAGTATAATCTGATAATTATGTTATAGCCATAAAAATTAAATTATTTGCCACATTAGAACACAAATATATCAAATAGAAAACAGCTACATTGCATTCAAAGACTGGACATAATTCTGATGATGTTATATCAATCACAGCACGTGTTATGTTGCTGTCAGCAAATAAGCAGATGTTATCTTTACCTATGTGTAACCAAATTGTCGAGTAATGTGTATCTGCGTACTAACCATGTCATTCTGTGTAAGTGTTCCCGTCTTATCTGATAATAAGTAGCTAATTCTGCCCAGTTCCTCTGGTATGGTGGTACTCCGGGTAACAGTGTCTGGGATATTTTTATCCTGCATCACCATCCATGAATAACAAACCTTGCCCATGTCAAGATTTACACGTAAACTACGAGCAGAAAAATATCCAATCGTAAAACAATTGCTTAACCAAAGCTGTTTGATTTTAGTTCTTTTATCAGTATTATCGCCTTATTGATTTAATGATAATTGTGTAAACATATGATACAATTCACAGTAAAAAAAAATTAATTTAAAATCCATTATTACCCACAATAAATAAAAACTTATTGGACAGATGCTAAAAATGATAAATCAAATTCAATAAAAAAAATTTAAATACTTTTTTCTGATTTTTTAAAGAAAATCTTTTTATTTCAATCCTATGTAGCTATCATAATTCAAATAATTTACAAGCACAAATTATTACTTTTGTCTGGACTATAATTATTACCAAACTAAATATCGCATAACTGTACATTTTCCATATACAAATTCCACTAACGGCGCCATTCGCCCTCCAAAGAGGAGCTAACATGCCATATACAAAGTGTATAAATATTGTTATGATGTATAAGTGAGGGTAATATTACCTGATGGGAATGATGGCTGAGAACAAGGCAATAAATCTAAACATATACTGGTACCAGGAACCTCCAAACCCCTGATAAATAAAATATACAATAATTTAAAAAAAGATCAAAGAACAAAGTGTTAACATTGACTGTTTAACATTTTACTGGAATACAATGAATACAGTTGATAATAAACTACTGCTAAATTATAATTTTAACAAATACATTAAAAATGAAACTAATCTTAGAAGATTGGTTGAATATACAACTTGTTCACTATTTATGTCAACATATAAATCTAGAGTAATATTATATGAGTTTTACCCGTTGTATAAAAACAGAGGTGCCACCATACAATAATTTACCTGTGTTATTGACTAAAAGAGATTAATATGAAAATTTGGATGTTACACTTGTTTCTGAATCATTATTGTTCACATATGGCAGGTCACTCATTTACTGCTAAGTAACAGTGCAATCCAAGAATTTAATCAAATGTATAGTGAGTGAGTGAGTTAGTTAGTTAGTTAGTTAGTTCGAGAATATAATCTCTCTGTCCAAGTTATTGGTCAGCTTTCCCAGGAACTCCTCATAGATGTGATAGAGTTTGTGTCTGTTTCGAGTGTGTAGCCTGGTATTTTTGGTTTGTCTGGGATGTTTTGCAGATATTTATCAAGTTTGTGCTTGAAACTGGTCATGGAGCATCCTGTCTGGCCATGGATATTTACTGGAAGGCTATTGAAAAGCTGTGGACCCCTAATTTGAAGGGCTCCTTTCTCTGATGGCCAACAATAACCATCCAAATGTGACTGAAAGCTGATATCACTCGTATGCTGATGATATACAGCTGTATATATAACTGGATTTGACAATGAGCTAAATTGCTGTCTTCCTTGAATATAAAATGTTATATTGCTGATATCTGGCATGGGATGATTCAACATCTTCTAAAATTAAATGATGATTTGTTTTCTTCTGTTTGACCAAATCCAAGACCTTTTTAATTTTAAGCAATTTTAACATGACTAGATTATAACAATTTAAATATTCCTATCACTCAACTGTTTCTACTATTATATATAGGATCATGCAGGTCACATAAAGGTGGAAACGTGAACAAATATAGCAATCAATAGCTATAACAATTACAAATTGTATAAAAATACACATTAATAAAGGCAATAAATAACAAACATCGTGACACTAACCTTGAGAATCATCATGATCAGTGCAAGGATGGCAACCATCACAAATAAGAGTTTGGTCAGTGTGTTCACCTCTTCATCCAATAAACCAACCTATAAATAAAATAAATCCTCATTTATAGAAATACAGTCTGTGATAAGATTTTGATAACTGAATTGGTTTAATACAACTATCTTTAGATTGCTCGGTGTTGCTTCTAGGACCTAGCTAATGTGGGTGAGCTCCCCCTGGGGTTTAAAAAACGTGTGGCATTTTAATGTAACATGGGAAATTGGTATAAATCCCATTTAGGGGTAAGAATATTTGAACTGAAAATGATGACATATGCATACTATTTGAGGTATTTGTTTTACGGTGTAAGCATAATTAAATGTATGCATATCACTTACTTAATTATATCTGTAACATGAAAAAACAAGACTATAAAAATTCTTCAATCTTTTATTGATGAGACTTGTTTTTATATATTCTACGGGCTTTCTTCTCCTTCCACATATTTATAGCTAAATCATAGTCAAAGTCAGCCAATGAAAACATTTTGATGTTTTAATTGTCATCAACACGTTGAGGTGTTTTTCTTTTAATTTATTACGATGACTTGTCTTGATGGAGATTTGACAACTAAACCCACACTCACATTCAGCAGTCTGGTATGGCATTATTAAAGCAAATGCTATGGAGAGACTGTTAATCTACACAACACTTACAATATTGCATCATGGCATTTTATTCTGTGCCATGTGGTGCCCAGGGATTATAGATTGGTTAGAGTATTCCCAATATGTCTCTTTATTAGACAACTTTTGGAACAACAAAACAACAACAACAGGTGCTCACTGAGGAAACAGCCTTCTAATATTTATTTATATGAAAATTGAAAGAACCCCGCTTGGTCTTGAAAGATGGTAGGTCATCAGCATAGATCTAGCTAAATGATGTACCTAACCCTGATATAAACTTAACAATTACTAAATTTTAATTCATTTAAAAAGAACCATCTACAAGAGATATATATAGTTTTGAATTAGTTTTATATAATGCATTTACACGGAATTATATTTACAAGAATCCATACTTTTATGCATCAATTTTCCACCAAACATAAAAATAGATTATTTTGTACAATCTTTATATGATTATGTTTTGATAAGTGACTAGGCACCATTTCAATTTGAATTTTTATTATCCTTTTATATATATATATATATATATATATATTTATGATTAAATCTTAAACTTTTATCATTGCATGTAACAGCAACATCTTGACCTTGTCAACAGTGAAGACCATATGATATTACTGTGATGTTATCTGGAAATAAAACATTATTTGAATGGAATAACCTTTGTTTTTGGCCGTGATGTGTTCATCGTAGATCTGGTTTCACATCCCGTATAAATGACAACGCCAACAGCACTACCTGAAGCTATCACAGTACTGGCCCAAACTGTGTTCTCTATGCTTAATGAATCCTCAGTAGAATTTTCACTCTGAAAAAAAAAAGATAATGGTCTATTTATCAAATAAACAAAAATGTTTAGGACCTGATGAGATGTGACCAGATACAGCTTTTTGCAGCTAAACATCAATTTATCATCATTGAGAAACAGTAACAATTTATAGAAATTCAGCCATGAGAGTGGCCTTTTGGAGAGAAAAAAAACTCCTAAAAAGCAGGAAAGGAAGACAGAGTGGAGTGAGCCACATCCATCTGGGGGTGTGGAGGGAAAATCTGTTTTTGTGCATTTTTAGAACAATCTGACACTACAGAGTGCGGATAAAGCATGACTTTTGCAAAAGATTATTTTTTCAAACCAGTTGACCCACTCCCCATTTCCAAAAACGTTATTTTTGGCTCTGAAAACTCTCACACTTTATAGACAGCTTCAAGTATGAATGGCCTATGAACAGCCAAATAAAGGAGGGTTTCCTTTAGCTTCCATAAATTGGTGACATTGGACCAAAAATCACCAGAAATCCTTCAGCTGAAGCTGGCCTGTACTACTGGGTATCAGCCATCAGCGTGGAGTTCAAATTAACTCATGCTCCTTCTTCCAGAAAAGTGGGATGCAGTCAAATTCCTTGCTAAGGCAGTAGTTGAATAACTTAATTGGTTTATAAAACATATATAACACTTGACTGTGTTGTGATGTATTAGATCACTATAAAGAAATAAACCAGGCAATAAATGCTTCTAAAAGCCATTAGTATGGGAAAGAACAATTAAGACTAGGGAATATTTTAATCTTGACTGAAGTTAATTTAAACCATAAATCTACAGATAAAGACCTCTTTTGGTAGGTTTTCAAACAATTCCTACCCAGCTTGGTTAATTAATCTTTGGTCATGGACATGATCATGTTATTAACTGACATAGTTCCCATGTGATCTTCTCAGTAAAGACTTAGCACATATACTAGTCAACTCCAAATCTAGTCATGTTTTATTGACTACATCAACATTTCAAGCCCTCAATAGTTAAAACCATTTTGTCAATTCCAATCAATTCTAATTTATTGATTCCAATTTATTCAAATTCCAATTCCGTTTTCAAATTCTTTTTTACCTACTACTTTTTACTATAAGTAGGTACTGCGAGTACCTACTCTGCGTACCTATTGTAATGGAAGAAATATTTCTGAATTAAACAATTAAATGGTAAATTAATTTATGGATTTAATATTTTGTAGGAATTTATCAATTCCAATTCAATTTTTTTTAAATAATCAATTCCAATTCCGCAATTGACCATCAATTCCAATTCCAGAATTTAATTGAACCAATGTCTGGCAAGATTTGTTTTTGGTGCCAAGATCCATAAAAACACTGAAACCCGTAAAGATGTGCTCTAAAAGAAACCCTGCTTAAACATCAATACAAAAACCAAGACAAACATCAACAAATGAGCAACCTACTTAAAAACCAATTCTGAAATGGCGTGAGTTATAGAGAGTTCATAGATATCTAAAACTAAAAGGAAAATATTAAAAATTAAACCTTGCAACCTAAATATTGGGTAATACTATTTGATACCCTTAAGATGCTATAGAAAAATCTCTCTTCAGGACCAGATCTTGTAAAATGGTGATCATGTAAATCTTATATGGACCCATTATAAAACTAGAACCTAATGTAAAAGCATATTCTTACAAGTGGTCCAGCCTTTTCAGTAGGTTAGAGTAGACGACCCCTTAGAAAAAGTAGTCAACAGCTCACCTGTGGTGGCCTGTAAAAACACTGAAACGCCATTGTGGTGGCTTTGCTGGATGGAGGCAGAGAGGGCAGTGAAGGTAGTGGCAGTCATACTAACAGAGTAGTGACCCTTCTCCATTGGAATGGGGGGGGTTAAAGGCTCTCCCCTGAAAAAGTTGGGGAAATGGAGTATTTGGTGCATTCTATTATTTCTAGGCCACTTTTTCGCCAAAACCAAAGTAGCCGAACGATTTTCTGACGATAAGATAGGTGAAGTGGAACTGTAAAATAGAGGACGTATAGCGTTGGATGTCAGCTGCTATTGAAAAGGCTGTGGTCTATCAAAACAGTTATCTTCCACCGTTCTTGACTTACCGAAGTAAATGTACCAATGAAACTGTGAATATCTCTCTGTGGCTTCTCCGAGTATAACTGACATTTATATTCGAGCAACTCCTAAAAAACAAAATACACATCACCCATCACATCTAACCAAAGAAGTTATGCTGCTGATGGGTCTGAAATTAAACAGATTAAATAATTACACTTAAAACAGCATAAACACAACAAATTGTACAAACCGCATTAGAATCTAGTCGTTGTGTAGGTGTTACAGCCAATCTGAGTTTCCAATCAGTTTCACCATCCAGCTGGTCTGTTCGTATAAAGACTGAGCCATTCCTCTCAGTTGTACGAAGCAAGACCAGATCTGCCGGCACACGCTGGTTCTAAACAGCAGCAACAACAAGATGGACAATAACTGTCAGCATTGTTTGTCACCAATGAACCATAGCGTTATGTTAAAATATGGATAGACTTTGCTTACGGAGACTAATCAATCGTTTATTAGGGTTAGAGAGAATGCTGAAAAGCAACACTGACTAAAAGAGAATTTTTAGCCATTCTAAGATTAAAATCTAAAAAGGATTAAAGCATGATTTACAGTCAATTTGCATTGAAATTATAAAAAAAATTCATAACATCTCCTTAATATCAGAAGAAAATGATGTCCATACTGTATACAGGAAAAAAATTTGTGGAGAATGATAATATGATGTTTTTATTTAGCCTAGGCACCTGAGACATATGGCATATGCACTAAGGAAATGTTCTACAAACACAGCTAAACCTGGGATAGTTTTGAAGAAAAAGTAACACATAACAATGAGTGGAACATGAAGAACCGAATTACCTTTTCCAGCAGAATCAGATCACCAACTTTGATCTGTGAGCTAGGTATTTGTATTGGTCCACTTGAAGTCAACTTGGTATACTTCTGTGAGTTAACCTCCCTGTCACGTCGAAACCTTCTCACATCATCCACACACTCTCTAACCATTGTAACAGTTATCACAAAAGCCTGGAAATGGTAGAAACTATATATATATATATATATATATATATATATATATATCATGATATTCTACACAACATAATGGGATTTGGAACCTAAATACTTTAATTTTGGTTCAAAAAACAATCTTAAAATTAGCATTTCTTAAACTCAAACAATCATGTAAAAAGGTTGTGTGTTTTTATGTGTGTGTGTGTGTGTGTGTGTGTGTGTGTGCATATATAATGCTTTATAAACCAAGTATAATCATGTAAAATTGTATACAAAGCAAGACAATTTTTTCAACATTTCAAATGATAACGCCATCAAATACTAACTAAAGGTATCCAATAGGTGTAGAGGTAGGCAACCCTCACTTCAGGAATAAACTGTGAGCAGGCTAAGCACAAGAAGTAGAAGTTAAGAAAAAACTGGAATTGTTCAAAAAGCACCTGAAAACACAAGACCAAGAAACAATATTAGAATCTAGTAAATAATGAACTATAGAGAAGTCACAGATTTGAACCGATATTTCTTTTTATCTGTGAAACAATGCTATGTAGCCATATCTCGCGATGAAGAGTTCGGTCGGAAAAAAAATTGCCAGGAAATCTTTGCGGGAGACTCACCAATGGAATAAATGTGAAGACATTGTATTTCTGATTTCTAACTACATTAGGAGGAAAGGTCTGATCTGTAGCATTCTGTCTGCCGAGGTACACAGTCCTAGGCTTATATTCTTTTTTCCTCCTACATCTCTCTCCACATGAATCGCAGCACCTGAAAATGATCATGGCAGTGGAAGTGTGTACATTTGGGTGCATGTTTGTATGGGCATCTAACCACAACTGTATGCATGCATGCATGCAAGAATCCACGATTACATTTCTCACCAAAGCATCTAAACGGATGCATTTTTGATCAATCTATACTGATGTTTTCATAAATACACAGACTCCAAACACAGACAAAATTCAATATTACAACCTTGTAACTTATGTAGCATATTATCTGGATGGTTGTACAATTGAATGATAGATGTATCAGACCCTCAAAGGTATTATGTCTATATTTGTGTTAAATGTAAGTCTGGGTGGACAGTGTCATTGTTCACCTGTGGCGTTGTCCAAAAGCACTGTTACGTTGTTTTTTCTCCTCAAGATGGATCTCTCTGAATACTGATCTGCCAATACCAAAGAACCTGATAATATCTGTCAGCATTACTTTATGGTAACAATCTTTTCATAGATATAGATCACTTTTGTAGCCAACAGATATATCTACAATATGATCCTTTTTTAGTTGGACTACTTGACCTTTTGAACTTTCAGATATAAAAATTATATCGATTCAATCTTATTTCTTGCAATATTGATATTCATGCCAGGGGGTTCAGTTTCAGAGTGTGTCCAACCCCCCAACCCCTCTTTAATAACAATGAATTATTATATCATGAAATTCCATATTACTAGGTCTTCTGTGTAATTTGCATGTTCACTGCACACTGTGAACAAAGACAACTTTGGAGGCCGGTGAAATTACTTATCGGAAAGGTATCTACTTCTCTCTGTTAATGAGTTGATGTGTATTCGGTGTGTATTCTTGTTTCTAGTGTTTTAGTACAAAAGATTTTAACTTTCAGTCATCTTCCTCTATGGCAACGTTTTCTTGTTGACACACTGGAAAATTTACACACAAGGTTTTCGCATATGGCATGCTACTTCCAAAGGTAACATGAAAGATTTCTGCACAAACATGATTTGAATATGAACATAAATAAGTTATCCTCTAACAGCCTGTCAATATAAATAAACATCCATTTCTCTGATTTGATGGAGGATCTGAAATTGGTGCATGAAAACCTGGATTCTGATGCAGACAATCTTATAAAAATTACTGGCAAAGTGGTATGCATAACAACAGGACAAAACTGAGAACATTCACTGATCACATTAGCCCAGCACAACACTGACCTTGAGCAGGCATCCTTCCAGCCATCACAGAGATAGTAACAAAGACCCTTCTTCTGCGAGCCATGAGTTCCTCGGGGCCTCATCAGGTACTCGTTCTCGTCTGTTTCAAATCCTTCGTTCCCAATCATCAGTGGCATCTCATCCATACCAACACCATCTGGTGAGTCATTTCTATTCAAATTAGTTGCCAAAAGCAAATATATAAAAAAAAACAGTATCAACTCGCTGTTGTATAAATATGATAAGTGATGTTCCAAAGTGCTAATGACTGTTAGTATGTTCTTAATTCCTAAATTTATTACTGAAAAGTATTAGTTACTGAAATAAATACGCCAATGACAATGTAGGGTCATTAAAAGATTGATATAAGCCATCACAAACAATACAGACAGGGGTTTGAAAAACAAAAGCTAGAAATACTAAAATATATCTGCGAAAACAACCAGAAACACACCTGATGTATTACTATACTAAGCTGCAGATATCCACAAATTGATATTGTCATTACAGGTTATTGCGGCCACACATACACACACACACTTACTAATTTGACTTAGTGATTAACACATTAAAAGGCCCATACCTGTATTTGTCATAATTATAATACGACTATGCTTTATGCCAGCACCACAATAAATGAGAAGTGCTGGTATGTTATTGCAATACATTATGTATACTGGTGTGTATATATATATATATATATATATATATATATATACACACTCACACATACATACATACACACAAAATTTACATAACTGGTGATTACATTATATTCGTTGTAAGTGGCAATAACTAGCATTGACTTAAATCAGCCTCCAGCCAGATCATGTGATGATATATTATATTACAAGTGGCTGTGTGTGTGTATGTATATATATATATATATATATATATATATATGTGTGTGTGTATATATATATATATATATGTGTGTGTGTATATATATATATATATATATATATATTTGTGTGTGTGTTTAAAAATATATATATATATATATATATATATATATATATATATAAACGACATAATTAATAATAGGGTGCCCTGAATGCACAGTATTTCTAGCATTGTATTGCAAACCTCCAGATTGTGGGTTCAAATCTGGCTCATATCTGTGTTTGTGGGATGTTTATTGAAGGAGCCACTCCTTGGTCATTTGTCCCAAGTGTGACCAGGGTCAAGGCTCAACAAACAAACCAATCAACAGAAATAATGATAACCTACTAGCATTAAATACCGTATGTACATGTGTAACGATACAAACTGTACAGCCTAATTATGATCAATTTATAAAAGCAGTAACCACATACCTATGAGACCACTGACTAACAATCCATTCAACAGAGATTACTGTATTGCAGCACACATCGTTAAAGCATATAATACATCAATAATTCAGCATCGAAAATAAAGCAGTAAGTAGCAACACCCTAAAAACCATAACAACACCAGTGCCACCAAGCCAGTAAACAATACTCAGAGCTCAAAGATCGCAAGCCACAGAACAACACAAAGACACATAATACCTGCTTGCCCCCGTATAGTAGCGTATTCTCACATCATGCATCATATTGTAAGAGCAGTGAATTCCTAAATGTTACCTGTGGAAAGATTAGCAGAAAGCGTCCTGGTTACTGTAGTTAGTTTGTCACCAAGCTATCAGGGCGTAATACAGTAGCTGATAGTGAGATAAACAAAGAAAGCAGTTAGAAATAAATCTCATATGCTGGAATATGGATGCGACATTGTTAGGTTTGGCATTCCACAGCTGAGTACAGCATTGGTAAATAATAAATGAGAGTGAGAAAAAGTTAATTTCTAACAGAACAGCACACACCATTATTCTCTGAATAATAATATCTGGTTTGAAGAACCAAATCCAGAAAATTGTTTACACACACACACACACACTAGATCCCTGCATGGCTTAGCTCATCCTGCATGGATTGTGGGTGCCCAGAGTCCATGGGCCGGGCCCAAATAAAAGATTTCTTGGTGATGATAGGGTCTACTTATTTCTGGCAATGTGGTGCGTGAAGTAAATAAAGAATTTATCTAACATGATCTTAGTGTCTTCATAGTGAGGTTAATGTTGAGGCACATACAAATACAAACATTTGTAATGCCATCACAACAGGACATACATGCCATTGTTACTTGTAGATAAATGTATCATGCCAGCCCCAAAAAACCAAGAAAATGTACAAGGGCCAGTAAAAATTTGGAAGGACCACCTTTATTTTTAAGTTACTGGCCCCGCTGGCCACTTCAATTTTGAAGGTATTTAGGACCCTGTAATAATATATACTGGTATTTTTCAACCCATCAATCACAAAATATTTCACTGAATGCTTTAATTTTATTCAGTTTAACAGTATTCAGTTTAAGGAAGCCAGACGGGGCAATTTGTCTACTAACCTTTATGTATTCTTAGTTTGTGGTGAAGTGTGGCATATGTTGTGACATACAGTAGCTTAACTTGATGGTGATAATGGCTGAAGACGTTTACTATCATCTAATCACATACTAAGGGGATTTTCACTAAACCATACCCACAACATTCGGCAAAAACAACTGAATCGGCATTTGTCATGACTTCGTTGATCATAATATGTATATAAAGAATGGGAAACATCACCACATGAGCAAACGAAACTAGCACAGATACTAAGTTTTGATGAAAGGATCATAACAAACAGTTCCCAGGCTAGACAACAATTACATACACACTCTGACTCATGTTTATACTAGTGCAGCAAGTGAGAGGAATTTCAGTCTGACTGGTTATGTTGTTATTGACAGGTGCTCTGCCCTAACAAAAGTTCAAATGTACATATGGTGATGATGATGATTGATGTTTTACGGCCACTTTTGTGCACATGATAGGCTAAATGGGCTGAGTGACTTCCTTCAGATATGCCCACGCCAGGATTCGAACACGGGTGGTAGTGATCTGTGGTCCAGCACGCTACTGCTAGACCACGGAGGCGCCCTTACTAATTTGTAAACATTTGATAATCACAGCAGTAATAGCATATAAACATTATATAAAGTTACTAAGCCTAATCACATGATTTCTTTACTATTAATTAAAAATGGCCCACGTCAACTAATCAGCATTCACTAATAACATAGTCCACTGAATTTGTTACAGGATCTTATAAATAAATGGTCAGAGATATTATAAATAAAAGGTCATATAGAGGTAGCCAGTATAATACATTTACTGCAATTTATGGTCCAGTTACTTAGTCATAACTTAACATAAGCAGAACCGTTTTGGATAACACAGTCACTCAGGCCAAATAAAAGTCACCTTAGGCCATTATATATATATATATATATATATATATATATATACACACACACACTGCTAAGTTTTAAAATCCTGATATATATATATATATATATATATATATATATATATATATATATATTATAGTGTGACACAATTTATTTTCACATTAACACATGCAGTGCCATACACAAATACAGTAAAGACAAAGTTCTATGGATAACAGTTAATGTGAAAAGAACATGTTCAGTTAATCAAAGATCTGAGTTGGCTCAAACATTCCAGCATCATTATAACACACAACAACAGTGTTGCTGTGACTGTACTTATGATGGAACAACTTTATATCCTGCTGATCTGGTGCTGACTGACAGACCCTTAAAAATATTGATGTTGTTGTTTTATGGCCACTTTTGTGCATATGGTAGGATACACGAGCCTAGTGAAACACTCTTCAGATATAGCCCAACTGTTGTTATATCCGTATAAATAAGACTGACAGATAGAAAGAGTTAAAATATAGAACAAGTACACACATGAAACAACAAATGTAGCAACAATTATAGACAAATGTGTTAAATGGCGTATTATTAAGTAGATAAATTATTATAACTAAATATTCCTTTCTGTTGTGCTCAATTTTTACATCTAGTTTCTATTATGCAGGGTTAGTTATGGTATACTATTATATCAAATGACTGCATGCAGCATTAATATATATATATATATATATATATATATATATATAAAATAGTGAGGTATCCATCAGCACAGTAAACCACATAAGTATGATTTACAATGTAATATGCAACGGGCATATATATCCATATCTGACACTGTTCTGTGAATCTGTTCTGATTTTAACAAAAGCTGCTATTACTAGATCTAGTATTAGCTCTTAATTTTCAAATACAAGCTCTTACACAAGCTGATATTAACATAATAATATTGTCTGTTAGTGTTACCATGAAACTAAATATGTTAAAGTGGATTTAAAATTTCATCTTTAAAAGTAAAATTTCCATAATGAAGCAACTCACTGGAAATGATATGGTAACAGTTGCATGATATGATACAATTGATATGATATTTATTTTCCATTTCCAAATTTCAAACAGACAGATTGATTAAATATAATAGAGGAAATGGGGGAAGCAGCATAACGTTGTAAAGTAGGTCTTCCTGCTACCCCAAAGTACAAACATTATTAATGATATAAAGTGAGAGAATGACTGAGGATTAGCATGTAGTGTGTGCACCCAAACTAACAAACACTCACCCCCCACAGTGAGTGGAAATATAATAAAACATAATGGGATGAGGGAAATGACTTTTCTAATTATAATATGCGTAACGATCTTCACAGTGTGGATTGCAGCATCTGACTAAAGCAGCACTGACTATCATAAATTCACAAAAATAATATTTTCAACCTAGCTGTTGACCTAAACCAAAGTTACTGGCCATAGAAGAGATAACTTATGTCGCCAATTTCAACCAACAACTTCTCATCATTTCAAATATGTTAGGTATGTGTGTAAGAAAAGTAACAGGAAATATATTGCAGAAGAAAACCCAACAAATTAGTGTAGGAAAAAGGCACACTGAAGAGGGGTCACAATTTCAACTACATTTCAGTGAAATAGAAACATCAAAATGCAAATGGATACATAAAAGACAGCATATATACATATTTGTTTGAGTTTTTGAACAAAATTAGACACAGGTAGTACAGAGGAAACACATTTCTGATTTTGAAAAATAATTTCAAAATTACAATTGAGAAAGTCTATTTTAGTGGATTTCTGAAATATACAAATAAGGAAAAAGAAGACACTTTAAATGATAAGTGAGAATAACGAGATGAGGAACAAAAAGCTATTAAACAAAACCAAAATGACAAAAGCTAATTAACATTCACTTCAATCAAATGATTTTAAATCAGTTTTAGCAACCACTAGGTGACTGCAATGCAAGTATCATACTTTAAACCTATGCATATTCACTAACTGGAAAGACAGTGAATATAATGCACAAACCTGCATTAAATGTGATTGCAGTGGAAAGAACAGTAAGAGTTTCTCATATATATATATATATATATATATATATATATATATATTAAAAGTTGGTTATAGTGAAATACATGGGGAACTAGAAATCATTTTGTTATACTGGTATTTCATGTTACCCAAGTTTTCAAATGCCAAGTGTCCAATATGAATCCTTCTTGAGCATTAATTCAGTTCTTGTGTATTCCCATGGGCTTTGTCCAAGACATCTTTCCTTTTTAACCATGTTGACAATGTGCTACATGAAACACCTATTAGTTAAAATATTTAGTTAGAGAACTCAATTTTTCAACTTCATCAAGAGCCTGCATCTTTGTGTCAATAGATACTGGTTTACACTAGACATTATAGTATATCCTGGAAAGGAAACTGTCACTATTTTAACAGGTTTGTAAAACAATCCAAAGTGCACAGTCTGTAGTTTAACAATCACAATTTTGTTAGACATGATTGTCATTTTCAAAATCATTATTGCCTTAAAGATTGCTATTATCGCCACAAAATAGTCCATGGAAAATCAATTCAAAACACAGCAAATATATATCCAACAAAAAATTGCGTTATATTAAACCAATGCAGTATATAGTATTTGTTTGCTGCTAGGACCTTAAAATCACTTTGTATTAAGTCAGTTTTTGTTGTACAAATTTTGTTATATCTGAGTTTATGTACCATGGTAGTAAATGGGAATTTGGCTGGACTAGCAACCATTTTGATTTATGTTACTATTTTGGTATATCCCATTTTTAATAACCAACTTTTACTATATATATATATATATATATATATATATATATATATATATATATATATATATATATACACACACACACACAGTATTTAATACAGGCATGATCATGCATTTCTAAGTAAACACACACATACACACACATATATAATGGCAAACACACACCCAAACATAGCTTATTCAGCAAGTTAAACCTGCTAATGAACCATTAATAATACATTACTGAAAAGTTGTAGTCGCATGTAGACACCTTAATTAACATGACAAACCTAGACACTGGAAGACAGATATGACCAGATAGCAGTAATGTTGTCTAAGCTCACTAAGAAAGATGTATTCATAAGACACCTATCATACATGCAATCTTAAAAACCATACAGAAATCAGAATTTGTTACAATTAAAGCTATAATCTAAATGCATAACAGTGATATTTAGGTGTTACTGTTCTGGTATGGTTGCAGAAAAAATCACATCTTTCTAAGGTTTGAGTGACAGAGATAAATATGAGTGATTCATACCACCAAACACATACTAAATTCAATAGACTTTATATTGCTTTGATACCCATTTGTGCCTACATGCCTATGTATGGAGAAATGTGTGTGCATGCATTTATTCATCTATCCATTTACATGCCTTGCATGCATCGAAAAGGGTGAATGTGTTGATATGTAGTGTTAATAAACAATAACAGTACACTGACCAAAAGGGTCATAAAACTGCCAACATCAGTGTTATTAATAAACCTGATGGACTGCTCTTTAGGTGGACAATATAACTCCAGATATAAATATTAATCTTAACAATTTGGACAAATATCTGCACTGTCTTCTAACTAGAATCCAGGCAGTCAGAGTCATAGTAATTAGATACACTATAATAATTCACCAACTGCTGACAGGTCTAAAACCACAGTCTTGTGTACTGAATAGCCATAACGAGAGGACGGCACATTTAATATTTGTCCAGATGAGCATGTTTATCTTCATGCTGATATACAAGAGTAACACCCTAACCCTTGGTAGCCAAACACTGACAAGAAGTGATAACGTCGACTGTAATTCTCCACAACAGTGATTGCATCATAACTTTTAAAAGATCCGAATTTAAGATGGCTTCATCACACAATAACGGACCACTGATATATATCTAGAACATAATTATGTGTTTAATTAAAATAAAGCAGTGATAAGCCAGAAGAGAGCCATATAAATTCTCTATACTAACTGCTAAAATTTCAAACAAATTCTTTCCTGAAGTTTTTCCTATAAGATATAATGTTGGAAGAGAACCCCCATTATGGAGCCTCTGCAACCAAACAGGATAAATTATGAACAAAAACCTTAATACAGTTTCTGTTAATTAAGACAAGTATTCAGTACAATGCTCATAGTGAACCAACCTTACCCACAACTGATTTGCAGACTATATTGTTTTAGACTTGCTTCCAGTTGGTAGGCTATACACCTAAATATGGATAGATCTAGCTTACTATAGTTTACTACATTTGCAAACCTTGTTCCTTTATATGATAAAGGAACAAGGTTCGCAAATGTAGTATTTTTTCATTTTTTAGGCTGTGCCAAACAAGCGACAGCCTGGGGATACTCCCCGAAACACAAGTAATGGTAGTATGATTCTTATAATATTAATGATATCAAAGGTGGATAGTAATAGATTAGCTTAATAGTGTTTAAAAAGGCATGTACAGTGATTGGTAGCGAAGCTTTTGTAAACACGTGGGACAACATGATCTAAGTGTAATACTTACTAGACATTGGTATATAATCTGTTTTAATGGAAGAATGTTGCATAAATTATGACTACCAATGTGTATGATGGGAAGTATAGGAAGAACTGAATATTAGGTTTTAACATGTATTTGATGTATTTGATAGCTACCAGCATTGATTACCATGGTAGACGTAAGTTTTGGCCACACATGTTTCGGCCATGGCCATGCACCCCTGAATGTTTTGGCCACAGAAAATATTCAGGGTGGACGTAACCATGACTGGTTTAGATCAGTTGGATGACTTTAAAAGTAAAGTTGTCTTATGTTAAAGTTGTTAACATAGGACAACATGCAGAAACGCAGGACAAAAGTAGAGGTAGGGAAGCTACCGAGCCGAGCACAGCGCGTGAATGGTAGTGTGTGTATGTGTGTGTGTGGGCGCTGTAATAATTATGAACTGTTATGAACTGACTCGGTACCATTAATTCCACTGTATGTTCGATACAGATGGGTATATGCTAAAATACGGAAAAATAAGGATCAATGATTGTTGATAACTTACAAATAACTTAGAACCACACTTTTGGTAGTCTTTTTATGTCGGATAGGGTCATCATAATAACTGTATCAGCGGAAAAGTTATTTTTTCCAGTGAATAACAAGCTATAATCATGTTGGTGAGATGGCCTCTGTAATGGTCAGCAAACAGACCATAAGCAATATGATCTACAGACACATCTTGGCTGGCAATGTATTTTAGCAGTTGTTAAAATACTGACATCCACCAGGGTGCACCACCATATCATCACACTAGTATAACAGTGTAAGCTAACAGATAAACTGTCAACTCAAACAGAGCAATTAATTTGCTCCATTACGTTAGCATATATTCAAACAACTGTTCTAGACACATAATCATTTGTGCTGGAATTATATTTAACATAGAATGACACATGGTCATGTCTCTCATGATGGTGTTTGATTGCATACAATCAACAATGTCAGTGGGTGGATGTGGTGTGGCAATAATCATTATGGGTAGATACAAGTGTATGTTATTATTATTACAGTAGCCGCTGACTCTTATACACCATCAGAAGACTCTAGACTGAGTAGTCCGACTCTGAATAGATCTAGACTCCACTACACTCACAGTGACAGTCTATCCCGAAATATGGTCATGGGGATGATCATGATGGGGTGGGTGTGTCATTGTCTGTGTATGTGTAAACACTAGATATTTTACCAGCTGCTAATGATAACTCAAAATATTTAATTAAATGTTAAATTATTCATAGCGATGTGTGCAGGTATTGTCACTTTCATTTGTGTGGGACGGTAAACAATCGATATTCAAGTCTAGATATTCATATGATGATATTCCAAAGATATCGTATCAACTGGTTACTTTAACTAGCAACAAATTAATTGTATGTTAAACAATTCATAAGTATATTTAATTTTTGTTTTATATATACGAATTCGTCATAATATATGGTGTATAACGGTTCTTACCGTCTGTTTTCTGGTGGAAATGTGTTGTAGAAATTTACTTCCCTAGAATTTATAGAAACGCTCATGATACCTTGTCATCGGTAATTGGCCGCCTGAAACAACGAGCATACACTACGTTCTTGTATTTCTAAAATTATAAATTTTGTCGTATGAATGTTTACATATTAGTTGAATACAAAAACAAAAATATGAACTATGGAAAGTTGGGATTTAATCAGAAAGTCAGTACTGTGATTGTAATTGTTATAAGCGACCCCAGTAAAGGAGCGTAGACTGTGCATGTGTGGGAGAACGTTTGATGACTTCTAGGCCTAGGGTCTACCCTTTTCTGTAACTCACATAATGGGGTTGTGCTAGACGGTAACAAATAGCTGCTATTGACGCATGGTTATTTCGAGCGTTACGGAACACAGATGAAACATTTAAGTTTGCAAGAAGACTCGATTAGGTAGCTGTAATCATACAGTAATGGTCCCAGATTGGCCAGCAGTGACAGTTCATAAATTAGGATTCTTTGAGTCAAAGTGAGTGTAAATTTCACCTAGAACTTAGCTCACCTTGATACAATACATACCGATTACAAACTCATGATGATTGCTGTTTCTGAGTTTTAATGTGATAATTATTTAAATTTTGTTGACGGCATCTCGCACTGCGTATAACGCACGAAAAACGGTGTATCATAATATATACTATAGTCTGTCCGGTTCAGTTGAAAACAATTTCAAGTTTTACACCTCGGTTTTCCGAACACCGCCTCTTTGACATCAGGGGTGTTTCATCTTACACTTCGCCTGATTACCTTTAGATGTGGTGCCATGCAGATCCATATTTAGCCTACCATTTGCACAAAAGTGACCGTAAAGCAGAATTATCGAGCCTGAATCCGGCTCATTAGTTATTAAGTACTACTATAATGATCTTTTAAGCCTGGATCACGTAACTCGACGTCTTCTATGCATGACTGATGATAGTTTTAGGCGACGTGCTCGCACATTATATGAATGATCTTAGACTGGGTACCATGGCAGTGAGCTCCGGTGGCCTATAGCACTTGATGCCAAGGGTCACAGCTAGGTTCGATCCCAGCAAGAGGTGGAAACTTTTCCTAAGATTAATTTCTCGGCTCACAACATCGCGGGTGGCTGACCATGTTAAATGGCGCTGCCGTCTACACTGAATTATTAAAAATATATAAAGGGGGAATTTAAATACCCCCCCCCCCCGAGGACGTAAAACACTCTGGCAGTGACCACCCTCAGGGTATTTCGGCTCCATTTTTTCCGTACTGCTCCCCTGTGAGTGGTGGAGCTTTATCAACCACTCAAACTTAGAGGCTGTGCTGAAGAAGCGATAGCCTGGGGATTCTCCTCCAAAAACAAAGCATCCACAGGGTACCATGCAGCTCCATTGCTCACCTTTGGATCTTCTTTATCTCTTGGCGACAGTATTTTATAGCGTGTCTCCCGCATGGCAGTGTCTGAATGTTCCAAGTGCAGTCTAATCATGGCCATCAAAGTATGGGCATTATAACTTCATCCAAGTAAGTGCAAGTCACTTCTATGAAGACTAGCATTCTGGACACTTTGTGACACTGTAATTGTAGCTCTGTGGCAGTATAGTTACTCCGAGTCTTTCCCTGCCGTCTGTAATCAACGTTATAACAGTATCTGGTAATACAAATTGTTTTTCCAAAATAAACAGCTTTCTTCAATTAAACTAAGTTGCTATTTCTTGATATACTGTATCTAGTGGATCGCTGTTATACGGCCATTTTGTCCATAGTTCAATTACTAGCAGTTGGTTCCAACGCCACTGTGTCAAATGCTCCACCAACTTGTCTCTTGTGAGAGATTCTCTAACTTAGTCGACTTTTACTAAAATTACGGAGTATTCCACAATCCCTTGAGAAACTTCGGACAAACGCTGACACTGCTGATTGAGGCTGGTCCTATTCCAGGTTTAATATATGGCCATTTTGTTGTGCCAATCATTTATAAAGACAAGAAAACACTGCTCCCATGGAGTATTGTAAACCGATCCTATTCACGCCATGTATATTTAGACCATATGAAATACGATTTATATCCTTTCCAAGGCCAAAACATAACCTCAGAGAAAAGGATTCACGCTGGTCTCTGTATTAAAAGACACCTATATGCGTGGCAGACATTTTGTTGGAAACGTTAATCCTAGGTACTAATATGAACCCAAATTGCATATTTTAATAAAGTTAAGAGCTATCCCCGTTCCAATGGAGGGGGTTTAGAGTCAGGATACAAAACGCCAATTTTAGGACACCGGTCCAGACTGACCGGCGCCTCCCACAAAGCACCGGTCCGTCTCAATTCGTGCACTGGTCCGTAAAAAAACATGCTTAATTATGCAATAGAACAACACACTTTATTTATAGCAATCACGGTTTGGGGTTCTCAATCTGAATATTTGAATTTTTCAGATAACGAGTCAACGCCATCTGCACCATTAACTGTTGTTGTTATTATTGTGAAATATTTTCGTTTCCTTGAAGGCTTAATCGACAGAGAACTATTTCGGCATGCTGAATGAGCCACATTTTAGCAACTGATTCAGCATGCTATGTATACTTTTAGAATACCATAGTACATGTTTTATTATAGTTATTAATTTAGATAAGATGGACGGCATATGTCACAATGCGTCTACATTAAAAAAAAAACTAGTTACGGCCAATGGCGTATATCTATGTGTCAGCCACGTTTTCCCGTGACGAAATGGTTTCGTGCCGAGAAGCCGTAGCCTCAGTGATAATTAACATAATATATGCGCTGGGTGAAAGGCGATCGATAATTATTGCTCGTAATTAACGCACACGTTCGGTATAAACATATATAACGATGGCAACATCAGCCTCATAATGTATGCTCGGATTATATCGGACACACGTGCCGATGTGTGGATAAACAAAATGGCAGTGTCAACAAAGCGTCGTACGCCGCTTGAACCGATAACCGTGGCCTGCGTGGAAAATAATTATTGCAAAATAACTTTAAATTTAACACTTGTCAGTACGAACCAGTTGAGGTAATGAAGCAATCGCGCGGTCAATTTGCTAGTCGTGTTTGCGAGTGGGCGGATTCTTGTTTTGTACCCTGAGTAGGGTACTCGATCGTGTATAGAATATATATATATATATATATATATATATATATATACCAATGTGGTGCGGGAAAGACTATCTTTTTTGGCCAAATGGCCTCGGGGAGAAACTATACTCTCTTTATCAAGTTGGGAGAATAATACTCTGTGGAAAAACTTAGACAGTGCACAAAAGTGGCCGTAAAACATCAATCAATCATCTTCTTCTGATCTTCGTGAGTTGTAGCTAAGCCAAAAACACGTTGGACACCGACGGTGAGTGCTCCGGAGACGGCACTCGCTCTGAAAACATCGAACATAATATTATAGAGGGATAAAAACACATTACATGGACCATCATCTGAGGAGGGGGTATATTACATGGACGATCATCTGAGGAGGGAGTCCATTACGTGGATGACAACCTGAGGAGGAGGTACATTTCTTGCCAGAAATTATTCTTCCCGCCCGTCATTAAGCGGTTCTCTATTATAAGGTGGTCTATGCGATGGTATTTCATCTCTGAAAAACAGAACCCACATATGTATTATGCAGAGTATCACCAACTAATTATGTATGTAATCGATTATGGTGCGATCAATCAAAACGATTATAATAGAACGCATGTATTTTGATGTATATAGTTGTGGAATCCGATAACAGAAAAACTACTCGGTTTATCCAATAATCACGTGGTTGCTAAAACAAATAGAATGTGACTACCCTATTGACGTAATCACAGCCTAAACGATCCACTTTATAAAGACACATCGGCTTAACGTCGGCAGTCGCTTCACACGTCAGTTCTATTAGCATTAGCACTCGAGATGCTAACACAACGAGTTCTGCGGCTAGGGTCACTTTATTAAATTATTAATCAGTATGTGTAGTCTAGAATCAGGTTATTAAAGCTGCTATAATGTGCGCGCGCACACACTGTCGATGGGCATGTTTCCGTACCCACACATTCCGCGTTAATTGCTAATCATTGTTTGGAACGTAGTACAACATACACCGACGCCATCAGATCATAAAGACACACATACAAAGCTAATAACCAACGACAGTATGTTGTTTACAACCAACATACACCGGGTTCATCCATTATCTATCCCAAGGACTTGACAGGTTGCACCCTATCCATTCATACACACTCTGTCGCACTTATACTTTTGTCTTGATATCCATAGAAACGTTCAATATTGATGACACGTCAGTAATTAAATACAAAATAGTTATTTTAAATAAATTCATTCAATAAAATCACAAAAGAAAGAACTTGAATCAACTCTTTATATGTATTTATCTCTTGGCAAATAATATTTTGAAAAGGACGTGTGGCTACTTTGATTGTTAAAATACTGGCTGAACGAACGGAGAAAGTATTGAACATTGTAAATATCTTCGTTTAATAGACAATATTCACAGCGCATGCGCAGATACTAGAACGTTGTGGGTCGATATCGATGGACCTACACTTAAAAATGGATAAATTTAATGATCAATCCAGATACCGGCTAATAATTACCATGATTTTATCACATATTCTAACAGCTTCATGCCTAATATCCAGAAACATGTTAACAATGGTTATTTATTAATGGAAGCAGTAATAAAAGTTTACACGTTTTACCACTATATTATAATCTCTGCTATTTCTTTGTATATATCTCACCTCTTCTTTTCATCTCAGTTGCAAGTTGTTTGTCAGCAATCGTGTAAAAGATGGTGGTACGAAATTTATCTCTGACATTTATACTTCTGGTATATTTCCGTCATTTGGGTATCTTCTGTCTGATACGTCAACATCTGGTAACATTTCCTTCGAATTTGTTTCATTCTTTTTTGCTACACTAAATTTTAATTTTACTTCAATTACTTAAACTTTTTACTCGAGCAGATTTTTACAAGTTTACTTTTACTTCTACTCAAGTAGTTTTGAAGATGTTTACTTCTACTCAAGTAGAAAATAAAAGCAGTTCAGTCAATCCTGCTTACATTTTAATAGATTTAACAGCCAGGGTTGAGTGTGCTATTGGAATAGTCATTAAACAACTTAAAGCAAGAATGAGGTAATGAATGTACATGCAATTAGCACCAGTGACAGTTAGCAACTAAACTAAGAACGTATACAAGCTGCTACTCGTCGCTTGCGCTGTTTCAAACGCGTACTAGACTTGTTCAAAACTTGTACAGTGTTCTTTATTTGCAGAACAAACATGATGACACGGGAGAGAACGCTTTATAAACAGAAATTATTCATTTTTCATGAAATTTTGAAAATGGCTATACATTTAATTAATAATTTAAATGGTAAATTCGGCTATGGTGCCTTATGCAGGTGGCTCCTTCCATCATATTAGAGTTTGATTGAACTTATTCGAGAAATGTCGACCACTGACCCTGTTTCTCAGCTCATTGCATGATGACATCTCCAAAAACAACAACAACAAATAAGTTTTAAAAAACCGGCGTGATCTTCCTTGACCTAGATACTTGACTAAACACAATGAGCAAAATCCTGGCATAGCCCAGAACCATTGCAGTTTCCTGCCTTGGGTTCTTCTACAACGAGCATCTCACAGACATAGGCCTCACACAAGAATCTATTATCTATCTATATCCCTTCAAAGTTTTAAACATATTTTACTCCAGATAGCTGTCATTCCGTGAACAATCAAAATTTGTCCTCATCTCAAATGGCATCAACCCATTTCAAACGATGCAAGACAGTATGGCAAGCCCCCCCAAAAAAGACTTTTAAAAGACAGTATCCCAACAATCAATTCACCTCTAGATCAACCCAAACCACCGCCATTCGAAGTCTGCATATTCCAAAATTACCCTAAGAAGGACGATCGACCCGATAATGCCACTGACCTCCACCAAATCCAGAATATAAAGCACTCCGATCCATATGGCAGAATGTGGCACACAGACTGTCAGTGAATACACCAATGGTAACATTATATGGTGGTGTTGCTTAATTACTCGTCTGAGTTCGCTTCTATACCTTAGCCTGAACTCACTACCCTAATCGAGACAATAATAACCATACACGCCGACCCCATGGCGGCACTTCTTCATCACCCTCCAGAAGCACTTACCTTTGAGCTACCCGGCATAAATTTGATAAAGTCTGGGATGGGCCGAACATCTCAAACAACTATTATCTCATATTATCATCTACTAATAGATCTTCATATTTTCAAATAGATTTATAGATGCCCAAACCCGACTCCTTATATATCATTCGTATTCTAGAAGTTTAACAACTTCAGACCGACACGCCTTTCTGTAATCTACCAAGGGCGCCTTCGTGGTCTAGTTGGTAGCGCGTTGGACCACACAGATCACTACCACCTGAGTTCGAATCTAAGCATGGGTATATCTGAAGGGTGTTTCATGGTTGACTTCGCTTCGTTAACTTTGGAGGTCGCTTGATCCATTTAGCTTACGATATGCACAAAAGTGGCCGTAAAACACGAATCGTCATCATTTTCTCTAATCTACACTTCTAGACTACCAAACAAATTCACAACTACCACGGCTTAGGATACCCAATTTATGTTTTAAACTAGGGCTAGGACAACAATCTATATTTTTTGTGTGTGGGTACTCTTAATCTGAGCGCAGCGAAAAAAAATGTATTCTTGGTCAGAGCAACCAGAGTCGGAAACCAGAGAAATGGTTAGAACAAAATTGTAAGATATCTTAGTCATACAATCTTTGATTAGACTGACTACAAGTAGCAATCCAGTCTAAAATTAGTCACCAATCAAACGGCAGAAACTGTTAGCATCAGTGTTATATATATATATTCCATTGACACTCACCTATCTGTACCACAGTATATGGCTCAACTGCCTTTATTCATTTAATATTTTGTATTTAATAATTTAAACCATGTTGTTATATATTAATTAGCGTTGAGTAATAAAATGTTTAGCATCATCAAAACTGCACTCGAAATTGGTTAGATAATACTAATATGCCGTATCCTAGCATACGATAGCATAAAATATTAGACCTTCGGCCGTTTTTGTACAATACTGTTTTTATATTTATTGATCTAGAGGATACTAAATTGGTTTTAGCACTTGTTACTTTTATAATTTTAATAAACATAAAATAATAGCTAGTATTTAAATGTATATATAAATATATACTAAAATGTATACATCTTTCCGTACTGCTCCCCTGTGAGTAGTGGGGGAGGAAGTTTCTCAACCACTCCAACATAGAGTCTGAGCTGAATAATAGACCTTGCCAACTAATTTTCGCGGCTTTTACACTTCGGGTCACCGCCCAGAGCAGCGGAGGTGGAGTTTCATGGTTTTCAACGTAGGACGGATTCTTGTTCTGATAATCTGGGTTTGAAAAAAAAGATCTACTGCGTAATAAATTGGAATTAAGATGGGAAAATAGTTCTAGTGATAAATTAGTTTCTTGTTGTTCAACATATTCCATTATTAGATGTTGTTATTGTCAACAAATGATTTCTTTAGCGAAGTCCGCTAGTACCGGTTATCGCTTGAAAATTGAAATGGGGACAGATGGGGTTTGTTTACACTTTAATGCAATATATCAATGCCGGATTATTGCTCTATCAAATAATACTTTTGTGTAACGTTATATGTCTCCCATGATTTGAGGAATATTTTCTATCCAAATAGCACACACGTTTGTTTATTAGAATTATGCCATCTATGCGGGCCCATTATCACTGACGTGCGCATGCGCCATGGGTCTACTGCTGGCGAACGTTCTACACGGAAAATGACCACAAATAAAACAAATCGTTGAAGATATATCTAAATTGTCCTGGTAAAATGATAGTATTACAACTGTCTTGTCCATTTTCGAAATTATTATATATGGCCAAAGATATGTATTAAAGAAACACTATGGGAAAGTCACTACCTATACATAAACTTTCGATACAAATACGGCAATCCACTTGTACACAGGAAATGTGTTCTGCGAACTACCACATAACTTCCAATTTAATCTATTTTGTTTAATGAATCAGTTTTCTTTTAATAGAAATATACTAAATATCACCTTATCTTTCATTTTCCTTTACTGACTGTTGGAATCGTGGAGTATTATCGCCGGCAATCATCGTTAAAATATCCCATGTACACACTGAAAAGGAACGGGGATCCAGCCTCTGCTATTAACACGACACAATTGTAGTAGTTCTAGATCCTGCCGCCAGATGTCACTGACTTAATTGGCAAGGTCTATTAAGCGATAGCCTGGGATTCTCCTCGAAATATAAAACATTGTACTCATTATTATAATGCGCATTATTGTAATTAAGATATAGCCAATAACAGAGCGCTGTTCTATATTATTCCGTTATTGGTCATATATATATATATATATATATATATATATATATATATATATATATATATGATATCCAATACTAATGTACTATTACCATTTATTTGTAATGTAGCCAGTGTAAGTACCCTGTGTAAACATCTACATACTCAGAGCCCTATGTGTGCTTAACTTAATTGACAACAACAATTGAACCAACTATTAATTATAACCGCCAAACACTAACAATTAAAGGGCCTCTTAGTTTTAACAAATCGGTCTAATCACTTTATTATTTCAGCCATCAATAAATAGTGTGTGGGATCACTAGTTTTTGTTATATATTTATTGAATGACATATGATAAAACCACTTTATGACAGTGAACATTATATATATATATATATATATATATATATATAATCAAATATTGTTTATAAAAGACGTGTTACTTCACATGGGGCGCCATTTTGAATTCAAGGAACGCAGCGCCTCTGGCGACAGGGGGCAGGTTATTATGGACAGCTCCCTTCGTTAACATGGCGCCTAATGTCGCTGGTTCATTCTGTGCCGCTTTCGGCTACAGTAACAGGATAAGTATGCACAAATAAAGACTTTCCCGAAAGGAAATGAAAGTTAGTGTAAAAATTGATATGATCTGACTTTTTTTAAATAAAGGATATTTAAAAAATAAGCATAACAATTTAGTAGACATGCCCTTATTTCACATGACCCAGTCAGTAGGCCCAAGCAGGATCTATCTAGATCTATATTTGTTTCGGACAAAATCTTATTAAATTTTATTGAACAATATCAACCTATTAATCATAAAATGGGTATATAAGATATACATAAGCTTACAGTTACATGTACTGGAGCCTCTGAAGAATTTATGGGTGGGAGGTATATTTTACTTTATTATTGTTAATAATATAATTGAATCAGATATTTTTCCCTAATTACAATAATTATAAGTAGCTGAGTATTTGCATCATCACCTGCATCCATATTTATTTTTAAACGTAAGCAATCGGTACTTATTGATATATATATATATATATATATATATATATGGACTACTATTTATAATTTAAATGCTATGAAATTAATTATTAAATACCTCAACTAGTGGTAGAAACATTCATTTTGTTATTTTTTCTATTGGCAAAAGTAAAAGATGGGTTGTTAATTGTTGTTGTTCAGATATATGACGAGGAAAGATTTAAATTACTTGAATACTAATTGTAGAATGTATGATATGCACTTCACTGAAACGGAATTCATGAACCAGAGAACTTATCTAGAATGCTATTCCAACTATTTTTGATGTACCTAATCCACTGCATGCATTCACTGGAATCAAAGAGGAAGGTATTAACAGATAGGAGACCTATACAGGAGACAGGACCAGCTGTGGTGGTAATTAATATTTATAAATATTAATGGTGAAAATTGGTATTATAATATTAATTAAATAAGAAACAAGGCATCAAACACATGAAATTTTGTCAGCCCATTTCATATCTTAATACAAAAAAGGATTACCAGCACCTGAATTAGTACCTGAATGTTCAGCTCATGTGCTTTAATTGGTATACTTCTCTTCATAACTTAAATGCATATCAAATTAAATTCTTTAACCAACTTGAAAAAAGGAAAACATGTGTTTACACATTGTGTGCACTTGGTTCAAGTCATTATTTTACAAGGTATATTGTTCTGTTTCAGTCCTTAAAGTTCTATGATGATGAGATACCATGTAAAGAGGCCTATCTCTTGGATACAGATTTACTGGTGTTGGGTGTGATAGATAATAAATTTTATCTGTTACAAAATGTGTCTATTACATCTCTGGGTATATTCTGTCTAACTTTAAACAGTTCACTGATCTGGACTAAATGTCATATTTTTGTAGTAGTGGTTGTTTAGAGCCGGAAGCAATTTGGGTTATTCTGTCCATTTGATAACAAATGACTCATTGTAACTAGATGAACCTGTGGTAGAAGAAATTTGATGCCACTTATTGTATGAAAGTACTAATTTCTCTATCTCTAACATGTTAACGCAAACATAAACATTGTTAATATACCATGTATATTCTTTGTTCTCAGCTGGGCAGGCCTATATTGGTCTATATTATTGAGGTGTAGACTTTAAATGAACTTATGATTTTTTTGATAAACGGACATGATGAATATATGGTGGGAAGTTTGTAATGAATTGTGTTATGGTTGCGTTATAATAGCTGTATATATCATTATATGTATATATCCAAATAAATAAAAATTAATTGACTATGATAAACTGGCATGATGAAAGTATGTTTGTATGCATTTACATCATATATACCTAATTGTTTTCATTAAAAAACTTATACCCCTTTCACACACAAAACTGTGAAATAACCTAAACCACGTTCACTTATTTTCTGATCAGCTGAGAAGTGATCGTAAATTGTAGGCTATGAATTAAGTGACTGGGCTGTGAAATCACTTTATTTACAGTTTCAGAAATCACTTTATTTACAGTTTCAGAGCTTCGTTTTTTTCTTCAATATCATGTGTGCATAATTAAAGTGTTAATTATTAAAAGAGTATATGATCATGTAACATATAGTACTAGTATTGGCAATGCATTTCAACCACGCGGCACACATGTACATGATCACATGTGGACAACCAGAGAGCTTTTGTTTATCTGAGAAATACCTCCGGTCGCTGGGGGCGCCACTGGTTCAGAAATCATCATGGCGTGGCAAGAGTAACGCCTCTATATTTAAGCCATTTTCTTTTAGGTCATTGATTTAAGCTCTCTGATATAACCATTGACCTGAAAGAAAACTAGACCGAACGTTGTTTTTGACGGGAAATTAAGCTTAACTATTATTATATTTAGCCTATATAGAGATCCGTGGTTTGGGCTAAAAATAGCTGTTTGCCTAGAGTAAGCAGTGTAGCAGAATCGAACGCATATTTTCATTTATTTCACTAGCAGCAGAACATAATATCGCCCATCAGCATTATGGAAACATATTATGATTTACTGGATAAAGCAGCAAAAGGTCGGTATATGGAAAAAATCGTTTAGACAACAGAATTGGTTCAACTGCAGGTTCATCTGGTGTCTCGTCAACTGTTACTTCATCCGTCATCATCGGTCGCCTTATCGTCTCTCACTTCATCTGTTGCGTCGGCATCCATCACCTCATCTGCCTCTTCACCGGCTACCTCACTTGTGACGTCAACTCCCACAGGATTATGATAAATATGTTCAGTATCAATTTTAAGGTGGAAGACTGTGGGCTTTTCTTGTTGGAGGAATATCCTCACTTGGGTGCATCCTCAGATGGCCTTGTTTCATGTGATCGTTGTGGACAGGGATGTATGGAGATCAAGTGTCCATACTGCATGAAAGACGAGAACATTCGAGAAGGAAAGAACTCGTGTTTAGAGAAAGTTTGATCTAAACTAAACTAAATCTACGGACTAAATATAATAATAGTTAAGCTTAATTTCCCGCCAAACAAACAACGATTTAACAGTTATTTTAAATGTGTTCCTTATACTTACCGATGAAAAGATATTCCTTTTGTATTACTTTTACTCCAACGGCTTATGGAACCAACGACAAAACAATAATTCATCGGAAGTTGGGACCTGTTTGCCATCAAATCGGCGGCCGCGTTCGGTCTAGTTTTGTTTCAGGTCAATGGTAACGCCTCTATATTTAAGCTCTCTGGGAGCAGTACGGAAAGATGAAGTCGAAATACCATTAGGGTGGTCATTGCCAGAGTGATTTACGTCCTCAGGGAGCCTTAATGTCCCCCCTTTTATAATTCAGTGGAGACGGCACCGATGTTCTGAGCCGAGAAATTAATCTCTGGAAAAGTTTCGACCTCTTGCTAGGATCGAACTTGTGACCCTTGACACCAAGTGCCGGGTGCTTAATCGCTAGGCCACCGGAGCTCACTGATATTTATTTATGTTTAGGCCATATTTAAATAGATCTAATGTTATAGAATACAATAGTTGGTATATTGCAATTTAACAGTGTGAATTCACAGAATTCCTACATTGTATATGACATATTCCACAGTATTCACATAGATATGTTATCATAGAGTAATGATCAGGAAATAATGATTATATCTGAAATAGTAGATGATTAATGTTTTACGCACACTTTTGTGCACATTGTAGGCTAAATGGGCCGAACGACCTTCAAGGGTAATGGAACAAAATCAAAGATGAAACACCCTTCAGATATCCCCACGCCGATATTCCAACTCAGGTGGTAGTGATCTGTGATCTAACGCGCTACCAGTTAGACCAAGAAGGTGCCCATCTGAAATAGAAAATTAAATGACAGTAATTATTGTCCCGGTATATTGAATGTAGGACGTTTTGACCACGGACGTTTCGGCCACGGCCATGCAGCCCTGGACGTTTTGGCCACGGATAATATTCAAGGTGAACCTTTTGGCTCTATATTTTTGTTGTTGTAAATGTACATAATATGATTTAATGTGATATTTGTAAGTGTAAATTGTATTTAGAAGCGATATTTGCTATATTTGATCAGTTTTAATTATGTAAATATTTTAATTCAGAAGCAACCTTATGTTATTTTAATAATTAAAAAAACAACAGTTCTTTGTATTTTAAGTGGCGTAAATTAAGACTATATAAACTCTGGAATACAAATTAAGGGATTTTAAATTTCTTTGAAGACACAATTGTGGTGATTGCAATTAGAGTATTATCACTAAATGAGAAACTCAAACTCTGAAAATACAAAGGGATTTGCTTAAAACATTTTTTGAAGAGGCAATTGGTGAGTGAAATTAATTACACCATGATCTTCTCCATGATCTACTTCAAATTTACTGCAATGCATATAAACTTAGAACATATCAGCTCAATTCAAAGTTATTTCCATTGAGTTAATCTGTCCACATGGAAGAGAGGTGGCCAGAAGATGTGTTTAGATGGATTCATGTACACGAAGAAGCATAATATGTTGCTAAATCTGCTGATCAGATTGTCTGGCATTGTGTGAAGCGTATGTCACCCCACCATCTGATGTGTTATCAATTTCAGTACGCAATATCCAAGTTTGGATTATGTATTTATTAGGAAAAATAAGAATAAACCATGTAAATTAAACCGAATTATTTTGTAGGGTTTTTTTGGGCCAAAACGTCCACCTTCGAATATAACCGTGGCCATAAAGTCCAGGGGTGCATGGCAGTGGCCGATTCATCCGTGGCCGAAAAGTCCGTGGCCATAACCTGATAACGTCCGTCTACCAGTATATATACTGGTATCATGAAAGTCAATTAACGTTGATCTAATCTACAATGGGTCCATTGATTCTGCTGCATGCCCGTAATAGTCCTGGCTTCGATGTTGATACATATATACCAGCATATATTTTAACTATATAAATAAATACCCGTCAACCTTCGAGAAATGAAACAGTAGTTCAGGATAAGCATAACCATAAACGTGTCAACAAAACGGTAAGTTCACTGAAAACGGGACCATCATCAATGGTGTCAATTATTATTTATCGATTCTATGTTTATTAAGATATAATGTAGGAATCGCGTATTCACATTAATGGCGACTGCATTTTGTACTCGCATGTGTCACATTTTGCTAGAGCCACCATCTCATCTGATACTTTTATCTCATAACCTGTCGTTGCACTGTATAATAGTCCGTTTGCCATTTTGTGGACCTATGAATTTTCTGTAGTGTACAGTGTTATGGTGGATTTGTCATGATGAAATCCAGTTGGGTTGTCATTCCGACAACCCGGGGGTTTTTTTTATATGCAAGATTAGTGCGGCCATTATCGAAAAATCTAGTTTATTCAATATTGTCGAAAGTATGCACGATAGTGTCACAAAAATGGTATCCATACCTATGTTTTCAAGGTCAAAGATTAGCATAAACACTCTTAGGAATTATAGGCATATATATTTATTTCGAATATGGAAATTAGCTGCCGCCATTATCACAAATCCTAGTTTCTTCAATTTCTCTGACAGTATGCATGATAATGAGATAAAAGTTGTGTCTATAACTACATTTTCAAGGTCAAGGATTATGATAAAGACATCTTAATAGTTATAAAATGCATATTATTTCTATAATGGCCGCACTAATTTGCATATAAAAATGACAACCCAACTGGATTTCTTCAGTGGCACCCCATGTGATGATAAATCCACCAAAAACCTTATACTATAGAAAATTCATGGGTTCACCATTATAACAGTAGGAGCGGCAAATGGACTATTAGTGGAGTGAGCTTATCCGCGTTAAGGCTCTGACGACACTCTGGGCGCACTTTCCGGACAACGGAAAATCATCTCTCGGCTACCATTACTGGTGCAAGTGCGGTGAACCGCACCTGTCCCATTGTCGTCTTTATATTCATGATTTCACCCCAGTAACGGTCAACAGATTTCTGTACAACACCTTCTTCCATGTCGATCTCAGTGTCCTCCATAAGCTGGTAGTCTTCAAATTCTTCTTTGGGGATCTCTTGGTCAACAAGAGGAGCAAAGCGTTCGGCCAGACGTTAGTTCATCGAGTTTAGTTGGGTTGTTCCAGCACAACCAAGTTATATATCACCCTGTCGCCATATGAGAATCTCTTCACCATTTTCTACACAACAGCACCGTAGATTTTGCGACTATCGGTAAAAAACGTTCGCTGTCTGGTAACACTACTCTCACTAAGTCGTTGAAGTGGTCGGCTACAGACGTCGAGAGGTTATGCTCGGCCACCAACTGTGTAAAGAGTACCTCTTTTGTGACGGCGAAGGACGACTGCTGTTTCACAGCGAAGAACGACGTCATTAGAATGTGTGTTTTCGTCTTGGCCTCATTCGTTTTGTGTAGTGCCGTGACCAACTGCATATTCGCATCACAGACGCCATATAGTCCATAAGCCCGATAATCTCCCCTGGAACGTATGAAACCTATTTTATTTTGTTCCTGTGATCTCTCCCAAAATGAAAAATGGATGCCACCATCACCAAATTCGGATGGACTACTTGTCTGACGTCATTTTCAAAATGGCGTCAGTGAAATTAGCGAAATTACGTTTTCGTCTATAACTTGGCTTCTAGGATAGATAGAAATGAGATCTTGGTGTCTACACCTATGTTTTTGAGAATGGGGAATCCCATGATGAGACTGATGCATCCCCATGACTCTTGGTTAACTAAAAATTCAAAATGGCTATCATTGAAACCAGCGGAAATCACATTTTCTGCCATATTTTGACTTTCAGGATAAGTAGATAATTGTTCATGGCCTTTAGACCTTTATTATGATATATGTGATTTAGCCTGGTGTTATTTAATACCTGGTAGCCATCTTGAAAGTTCAGAATGGCTGCCAATATTGTCAGATTTCGTACTGTTATCAGTCATAACTATTTTGGAGGTCGGTCGGTCCATTTGGCCTGTCATGTGCACAAAGGGGGCTGTAAAACACCAAATCATCATCATCATCAGTCACAACTATATAATAACCCGTTCCATTGTGTGACATTTAACATAAAAATGAACATATAATGAAATAAAGACCTTTATTCAAAGTTTAAATACGATATGTAACTCCATCAAATTACCCAACAAAACAAAAGCTAAATGACAGAAGGAAAACTTAGTTTGACTAGAAGTATAATGACAAGAAATAATATGATGATTATCACAAATGAAGTTATTGTCACACATATTATACAAAACAATAACTGTCAACACGAATTTTATTATAAGAATAGTCTTGTTAATTAATAATTGTCAACACGACACGAATTTTATTATAGGAATAGTCTTGTTAATTGGTGATAGTTGCACAAGTGTTAATTCATCTCCAATATTATCATAGAAATATGTAACAATAAGTTTTCTACAATGCTTCAAAATAATAAATTACTGCAAATGTCATTTCACAAACTTTCATTGCTCATCACGGGTTACTCATGAACTCATAATAACCAGCTAAGTATATATAATCTACATAATCACATCTAAATCAATCCACAGTATTATCATACATGTATGGCTATGTGCATCAACTTCTCACATATTTGGCAGTTGACGAAAAATAATAAATAAACTGTAATATTCAAACATGCAACAAATAAAGTCAGTCCATTGCTAACGAACATATAATATATTGCGAAGCTCATTGCATAAAATATCTTTCCAAATCATGGGCTACACCAACAATAAATGTTTAATCATCATCAGTATCACTCCCTGATGCTATTTTTTCATCAGATACTACATCATTCTGTTCAGTTTCACTATCGGATGAGGTTATATCGTCATCAGTTGACAAGTTGTCGTCTTCTACAGCTACATTGGCAGGACTCAATGGTCCTTGGAACCACACTGATGAAATATCCTTTGAGTCCAGTACCATAAAATGACATCCCAATTTTGTGATGATCTGTCATGTTGGGAGAGGTGCACGAGGGGCCTATCGGGCCCATGGTCTACTTTTACGTCGCAAGCACATTTGGTACAACGAGTGTACTCATTGCCAATTTCGGATGCAATGATTACTCTTCTGATTTGGGTAACACATTGCTGCTGTGTGTTGAAACCTACCGTTAAGTGACATTGAGTTTCGTTTTCTGTCTCTTTGTCGGTGGAGGCACGTTCTGTGTTGCCATTTTTGACAACCATCACACTTCATGGCCCCTTGTCGTGGTCTTACGTCACCTTGACAGTGAATATACAAGGAAAACGGCGCTCTAAACCAAGACGCACTCTTTTAGGTCGCGACGACATATTAACTTCAATAATAAATTTGGTGTTCTTTCAGTGATTAAGCATAATATTTGTCAACGTAATATTTGTACAATCAACTGCCAGGTACTGATGATCTATCTTGTTGTTACTTGTTGAAATTTGGGGTAGAGACCCCTGGGTGTTGCCTGTTGGGCACAGCCACTTGGTGTTGTCTTTATTGTTGATGGTGGTGTTTATAGGGGGTCTTTCAGGAGAAGTGGGGTGATGATGTCTGGTCGAAGTGTTTATTTTCTTATAATCAATGGTGCCAGAAGATGACCTTTTAGCTTGTTGACATTGAAGGCAGAGATAATAATAATAATAATGTATATTTAATAAAGCGCCATTACTAGCAGGAGCCATTCAAAGGCGCTGTACAAATAATATGTAATATAATAATACCGCAAATAATGTTTGTAAAAACCCTATAATGATTTAAAAGATAATAATTATTTATCTGTGAAAGCCACCTTAAATAGTGTGTTTTTAGAAGAGACTTAAAATTTCCAAGAGACGACGCATTTCTAATTTTTGCCGGCAACTTATTTCACCAAGTGGGGGCTGCAACACTAAACGCACAATCACCATATGACTTGAGCCGAAACACTGGCACCTGCAATAGTATCTGACTGGATGACCTGAGTTTTCGGGATAACTTTCTAATGGAAACCAGTTCACACAGGTATTCTGGCGCCATATCATTAATAGATTTATAAGTTATTAACAGAATCTTAAAATGGATACGCTGTCTAACAGGTAACCAATGTAGTTTTTGAAGAATTGGGGTGATATGATCATATTTTCTAGTATTTGTTCCATGCGAGCTGCACTATTCTGAATTCGCTGAAGGCGATTAATGTTATAATCAGATATGCCATATAACAGGGAGTTACAATAGTCTATACGAGATGTAACAAAGGCATGAACTACAGTTACAAGTGATTCTTGTGTCAAGAATGCTTTTAAACAGTGGATGTTCTTAAGATGGTAGTAGGCAGCTCGGCATACTGATGTGAGATGTCCATACATGTTAATACATTGGTCAAAAATAACCCCTAGATTTTTTACTGACCCATTAGGGGTAATCGATGACGGACGGATGAAGTTTCGTGTGTATGACCAGAAACGTGACCTTCTGAGTTGGCCGAAATACCCCGAGGGTGGTCACTGCCAGAGTGTTTTACGTCCTCAAGGGGGTCTTTAACGTCCGCCTTTATTTTTAATAATTCAGTGGAGACGGCAGCGCCATTTAACGTGGTCAGCCACCCACAATGTAGTGAGCCGAGAAATTAATCTCTGGAAAAGTTTCGACCTGCGACCGTTGGCACCAAGTGCCGGGTGCTTAATCGCTAGGCCACCGGAGCTCACTACCCTGTCATCTATTTTGTCATCTGGTTTATATACAGATTTTCAGCTGAAACTGTTATAATATTATCACAATTGAAATTAGAACTTTAAGGTCTATCGCACCTTGTGCCACGTGGTATTTTCGTTATTATGGCCTGCGTATATTTTAGCGACGCGCATTGCTATTTTTCATAGCATTAGCCAGATGTCGCTATCCTTGCGTCTCTAAGACAACGTTCTTATACAATGTAACAGCGTTCGATAACCGGCAAATTATCAAAGAAAAAAACTGGTTAAGCAGGCCCATTTTTGTCATATAATCGGTTTAATAGTAAAACAACCCCTTTTCCAATGTACGACTACGATTACAGCAAGATTTTAACGGCATATGTCAATTGAAGCCGAGGTTGAAGTGAAGGTTGAATATTTTACGGGAATTCTGGTGTATTTCCCAATATACTACATATGTAATGTTATATCTTGAAATAAAGTTGAACAAAAAGCAGTAAAAGTGTATTATTCTGCTGATCTTGTGATACTAAAAGAAACTAACTCCCATAAATAACTAGAAATAGAAAGTATTAATCGAAAAAATTGCTTTATTTTTGTGTGTTTTTGTTCCACTTGTATAGAGTAAAATACAGTGAAAGGATAGCTATTATAAATAGTTATAAGTAGACAGGTATGATAGACCTGAACCTTAACAGCTTGCAAATATAAATATAGTAACCGTTGAAACATCAGAAGTCAATAATTGCTAGGAGTTCAATTGCAATTAATTGTCGAATTGTCAATTGCGAGAAAGGGCATAGATGGAATGAGTAGGTTTATTTCAATTCACACTCCTGTATAGCTTTTGGTTACGAAATGATATAGCTTTTGATTAGTCAATGTCTGAGTGGTTGCTTATTCACCATCTACAATCTTATATTAGGTGGAAATTTCTGTAATTAAGGATTATAAGGATTAATAATTATGTTAACTAACGTTTTTATTAGGTCAACCTGAACTTTATAACGATATATGTTATTATAACTTGGTTACGAACTGGTATCGCTTTGGTTATGAAACGGTGTGGTACGAAAGGATTTGGGTATGAAACGACCTGTTTAGTACCCCATGACCGTATTTTATGTGTAAACAGATGAACATGGACTTTATTCAAGTGATCGTATTTTATTATAATCTACTTCAGTATTTAGGGGCGAGTTGACAATTAGTGAGTTAGTAAGATTTTTCAATAGAACAGTGTTATTACATAATTAAATATTCCTTTGGGTCGTTATCAATTTATAGATCTAATTTGTATTAAGTTTATGGTTATGGTAAATTAATAATAAATAGTTATAGATCTACTGAATATAACTAGATCTATTATAAGTCTAAGATCATTAAATTAAATACATAAAATAGGCACATACTAACTACATCTAGGGGATTTTATTTTTAATAATGACATATGATTATGTGATAACTAAATAGATTTCTGCATATTTTCAGTATAGGCCTAATTACTATCAACTCTAGGAAGTCTAGCCTATTCTACACCATTTTAATGATTTTAAATTTGTCATTTTAATGGATGCATTATTTAAGCAATGCTTCAAGCATCCTCCTTTTCAACATTCTATGTGTCTTTGAGTGTCATTGAGATGATGTAATATGAATGTTGAAATAAACAGTTTGAATTTAATAGAAATGCAGTAAATATTAATATTAATTTGCTAATGACAGTTAGCATATCATTTGTTAAAGTAAAAACTCCTATTTATATATCTTATTGTTTTTGTACGTAAAACAAATATCTAATTCAAATGTGTGTGATTAATATAACGTTGAAATGAAAAGTTGAGAATTAGTGTCTTCCAAATGACCAATATTTATAAATTTTTCAGACACACTTTGTGAAACCTGTGCCCATCACTTGTACACTATGCTTGATTATCTGTGCATTAATTGATAATATACAAACATTTGTCCATTCAGGGTAGATCTATAGGAAACGTATTACAGATAACGTGAAATACTAAAGGAATGGCAGAAGTTAAAGGACTAGCTAAGTTTCAGTTTGCCATAGATAGAGGTGGCACATTTACTGATATATGGGTACGGTGTCCAAATGGAAAGATCAGGGTGATGAAACTGCTTTCAGAAGATCCAGCAAATTATACAGATGCTCCACGTGAGGGTATTCGTCGAATACTGGAACAGGTTGGATCATGTTTAGTGACAATGTGTGGACATGTAGTGTGTTTTATGTTAGTCACAGGATAAGTAAAGAAGCTAATATTTAATTATCACAAACATAATTATTTTGGAAATGATGATGATGATTGACGTTTTATGGCCACTTTTGTGCACAAGGGAGGCTAAATGGGGCGATTTTGGAAATCGTTTATTTCATAAGTGGTCAAATTGTTATCTAATTATGTGCTTTAGAATTATGAATAAGGGGTACTATATGTTAAGCTAACAACAAATTACTGAAAAGTTAGAATAACAAAGGGTTATTGTATTGTTAAAGTTAAATAAGACAAGCTAGTATAATGTTTCAGTTTTTAAGATATTTTGATTATGAAATTGATGATGCTACTGCAGTTGTTAAATTGTAATAACTATAACCCCTGACTGTACACCCATAAAATGTTTATAATATTGATAATAACGTTGTGTACTAATTACCAAAGATATATAATTAAGTTACCAACTGATTCAGTAGTTCTCCTAAAATTCCTAAGTATACTGGGATTATCAAGAAATGCGCAATTATTACAATTATATATACTATGTTATGTAGCTGTACCCAAGATTTTAGACAGTGCATGAGTAAGAAGGAACACGTGATGAGCTTGTGGTAGTTGTAAACAGATTTTATTTACTAAAACCGTCAACTGAAATGACATAGAAAGTTATTTGATGTTATTGGCAATAACATTAATAACTTATTGCTGAGAACAAATCCATCAAAACCATTTATACACACCCAATTCATATAATAATTATAGTGATATTCATTTACAAGATTGACTGGTGTTACATATTAACAAACTTCAATACAAATATACAGCAAAGTACTCGCTGTAGAACACGAACCAACTTTGAGCCTTTATGAGCCTTCAACTATAACAAGAACATTTATCCTCTGGTGCATGGTCATCCAGGGTTCAACTATTCTCAATTTTTTTATGAAGAGACTAAGTAGTAGGTTCTCGTATCCAGATAAAATGATTTCAGAAGTAGACAAATTTTATTTCATTGAGAAAGCGTCACCTTGTGTTTTATACATGAAGTTAATGTATTCGTTCGCTTACAAGAAAATGCATGATGTTGATATCCAGTATAAATTGTTAACTAAAACTTATCTAATACTATCGTAGAAGTTAAGAAACAACAAGTTGCCACTGTTATCAAATTTACCATAATTTGTGGCATCAAAAACGGTAAAAAGATGAGAACTATTTTCTCTCTCGTAAACATATCCTACTTACATCATCAGGAGTTCCACGGTCACACATATTTGACCGAAAGGTGATAATAAAATACATTCTAAGCTAGAATCAATGAGTAACTGTTTTTGCACTGAACTAAAGTACGAGAAACATTGAACAAATGTACATCATTTGACAAAACTATCATGCTAAAGTAAGCTCCAAGCTAACTAACAACTCTATAGCCCTAATATTGCCAATATCAACAAGTATACTGCACAATAATACTGTCTTCAAATAACAGAGACAGTTACATGTTATGCACATTAATTCCCCACATTTGCCTTTATCATTAAATTGTATACACCTATTTAATACGATGATTTATTTCCTATCATTGTATATCTTTTATTTTAAAGTGGTTCTCAGTCATCATTGACTGTAGTCTTATATAATAAATACTTAACTTATATTATTAACCAGTGTTCATTCATTATGTAATAATATTCATCAATAAAATGTATTGCCAGTGACTTTAGTTTTTGAAATTTAGTTTTTCCATTTCTCTGCTCGACTGAGGTGAACATGGTATTATGACTATTCATATTAGCTTATCACAGATTGTGGCCTGTTCCATTCTTCCAATGTATGGAACAAGGTGTGAGTGTGTTATAAAATAATGTATTTAGATAATTAAAAAATATTGAGGGTTGTGAGAGATTAGAGAGCAAGCTAAAGAAAGGGAGATTGAACAAGATGTAAAGCCAGTGAAGAACTCAAACATGTGGGTTGAACCAAAAATGCTATGTAAGAAGTTGATGATAAGAATGGATCAGATGGCTTTATTATTTATATCAGGATGTAAAATATATATTCTTGAAATTTATTCCAGTCTGCAGAGAGTTGGTATATTAGTTTGACAAAATTCATGGCAGCTCAGAAATTGGTATTGGTGCTCTTATACAACCATTTTAATGAATGTTATCTCCATTTTCTTTAACTGTGTGGTCTTTGTAGGAACAAACTGTCCTACTTTGTGGGTGAAGGACATCTGTGATAATAAATGCTTACTGTTGTCAGATCCACCAGTCATCAATACATCATTGCTTGCAAATAAATCTACACAATAGATCCATGTACTAACCTTGTATTTGTTTAGAAGTTAAAGCATACCCATTTGGTGGAGATTATCTATGCTAAATTACATTGATTTGGTGGCAGCAATAAGTAATCTTTATTATGAATAATAATTACTTCCCTGTTGCTAGCTTTTAATCTGTATTTTATTTCATATACATCCATCATGCTAATGAGTGGCCCTGTCCCTGTTTATGCTAAATGTAGCTCATAAACACATCTCTGATATTTTTCAAGGAACTGGGTCACTCCACATCAAGAAATGATCCAGTGGACACATCTATGATTGACTGGATAAGAATGGGGACCACTGTGGCAACGAATTCTCTCCTGGAGCGCAAAGGAGAAAGAATGGCATTACTTATTACAAAAGGTTTCAGAGATCTGCTGCACATTGGGAATCAAGCTCGACCAAAGATATTTGATTTGGTATGATATATATATATATTTATTACAAGATACCAAAAGGAAAAAGCAAGCTTGTAAATAGATCTGTAACTTTTATCTGATTTGGTTTCACCTTTTAAAATTTCAGTAATAGTCGCAATTTAAGAATCAAGTTATTTATAGCTACATCTGTGCCTATTGTTATAATTAATTTCAAACTAAATGATTTTAATTATTCACATATGACATCATATGCATAAATTGTTTTTAAGACAGTTTCTAAAATGTATTTTCTATGTTTCATTTGCTGATCAAGGAAATGTTTTTCTCTTCGTTTAAATAGGAAATAGTTACACCAGATGTTTTATACGAAGAAGTGATTGAGGTCGATGAGAGAGTTGTATTGCAGCAAGATAAGTGTGAAATAAAGAAGCAATGCTCTGTTGTCACTGGGCTCACAGGGGAAAAGGTATATGGTTCATCAAAATAATACCCATTGTTAGATGCTTAATAGTTATATGGTCAGATTTAGCCTTTCCAGTGGTATTCTAATTGTTTTTGATGATAACAGCCATCTTATACTTCTTTGCTTTTGATAGCACCATGAAATGTCCAAGAATTGTTTCATCATGTGTTGTAGTTTTGTTCTTCTGCATACATACTCAGTTATATCTGAGTTCTATCAGAAATAGAACTTGAGCTCATATCCCATATAACAATGTCTACCACTTCTATTAACTTAGCCGTTGTCTCAGTTTGCTTTCTTTGTGTTAATTTTGATACACTGCTATGACTGCCATATGTTTTGTTGGTGATAAACCTCATGTCACTGCTATGGCTTCTGCATCTGAATCTGTAAGATGATAATAATGACTGTCCACAGAGGCATAGGTTTATGATTGGGAAAAAGGGGTTTATTTCAAGCCACCATTCCATGAATGTGCAATAACACTGTAGACACACTTGCCAAGTTGTAAACATTTTTTCATTTGTCTTTTGGACTCACTTGTATTTGTTATGATTGTAACTGACTGATAGGCAATATATAATTATCCATAAATGGTATGTTTTTATTACATTTTCTTTCCAATTATCGGAGAGCTTTATTTACTGAGAACTTTCTCAGGTGTTGAACGCTAAAACTACATTATCAACTATGCAGTGTTTGGTTAATACCAACAAACAAAAAACATTAATAGCAAAATGTAAGGCTAATTGTTGATTGGTTACTTTAAGCTCACATCAAATTCTGTCAGTGTGAAACATATGTTTTATATTTTGTAAATGCGCTTATTTTAGATTTATGAGTTTGAATCATTTCTTACTCTGTTTGTTCAGCATCTTGTTTTTATTTCAGGTAGAAATCTGGAAGGCCGTTGATAAGGAGCAGCTGAGAAAAGATCTAAAGAATGTGTATGATAAGGGCATCAGAAGTTTGTGTGTTGCTCTGATTCATTCCTATATGTAAGATTAAATGTTTCTGGTGTTCAATGTTTTTGTAAAAGATAATTTTTGATTTATAAAAATGAATTTTCACATTCTTGGCATTTCTGTACGAAGCACCATTAATTGTTATGAACTATTCTAGCTTCTCTGACCACGAAGAAGAGGTGGGCCGACTCGCCAAAGAGATTGGTTTCACTCAAGTGTCACTGTCCTCAGAAATTATGCCAATGGTTAGAATAGTACCCAGAGGATATACAGGTAAATGTTCTTATAGCACAATTACCTTATTTATGACTAAGGTATGCTCTGACAATTATGTATGTATGACTGTGTTTAGTAAAATATACTCGATTTATGTTTGAGATATACAGTGACTGCTGTGTGTGTGTGTGTGTGACACTGACTGTGTCTCAGTGAAACATATTCGATTTACATTTTTGAGATATACAGTGACTGCTGTGTGTGTGTGACACTGACTGTGTTTGAGTGAAACATTTGATTTACGTTTGAGATATACAGTGACTGCTGTGTGTGTGTGACATTGACTGTGTCTGAGTAAAACATATTTGATTTATGTTTGAGATATACAGTGACTGCTGTGTGTGTGACACTGACTGTGTCTCAGTGAAACATATTCGATTTATATTTTTGAGATATACAGTGACTGCTGTGTGTTTGACACTGACTGTGTTTGAGTGAAACATATTTGATTTACGTTTGAGATATACAGTGACTGCTGTGTGTGTGTGACACTGACTGTGTCTGAGTGAAACATATTTGATTTATGTTTAAGATATATTCCAACTATTGTATGTGTGACTGACTGTGTCTGAGTAAAACATATTTTATTTGATGTCTAAGAGATCCTCTAATCATTATATGCATGACTGACTGTTGTGTCTTAGTAAAGCATACTATGTTTGTGGTTGAGATACACTCCAACCATTCTGTATCATGGTAATATTATTATTATTGTACAGTGAAATATTAGTAGATAGAGTGGAAGAACAAAAAGCTAATTTTATCATTTTGACAAGTAGTCATTGATGTTTGCAGCATGCGCTGATGCCTACCTGACACCTTGCATCAAAAGATACGTTCACAGCTTTGCTTCTGGTTTTAAAGATTTGAAGGTTTGTACATAATGCACAATGAAACTTTCATCATAAAATAACATTTCACTTTTGACAGGTAGTAATTTAACAATCCAACTAGAATTTGCCACTATGAATTAAATGGTATTTAAGCATATGTTTTTGAGGAGATTTGTTTTTGAGTTGTGTAAATGGGAAATGTAATAAAATTAAAATAATATTTTAAGAAAAACAAAACAAATGATCTGTTGGCTTAATATTATTTCTGATGTGTACCAACAATGTCTATTGTGTATTTATAAAAAAAATTATAGGATATGAGGATTTTGTTCATGAAGTCTGATGGTGGTTTGACCCCTATTGAAAAGTAAGTGGGTTTACTGAGTAATTAGAATAATTGCTATTACTATATAACATAAAAATCTAAAACAGAAGGCCATCATATCAAGCTGAAAAACATATTAAAGGGTATATCAACTATTGGAATTTGCAGATTAATATTTGATCAAATGGTGAAATAATTAATATTATTTAATACAAATAAAAAGTGTACTAATGTTGATGTTGAATACTTTTTGGGTTTTTGAAACAATAACTAGAAATCTATTTCAACTTTCAGATGCTTTAAAAAAATCATATTTCTTAATGTATTTGTTTTATTATGAACAAGTATTTTGTTGTCTACATTTATAGATGCTACACTTATCACTGAACTCTTTTCATTTCAGGTTTAGTGGTTCTCATGCAATTCTGTCAGGACCGGCGGGAGGGGTTGTTGGTTATGCATTAACAACGTATAACAAGGAAACAAAACAGCCCGTTATAGGATTTGATATGGGCGGTAATTATCTTCAGTGTCAGAGTACAGACTGTTTGTTATATGCAAATTGGTAGCTAATGGCTATCACACTATATTATTGATTGGTGTATTTATCAAATTATTATATATTATTTTGGAAAGTATCAGGGTCTCATAACACCATACTAAAATTGAAAAAAAGCCATGTGCTTGATTAACACAGCTAGTCTATGATATCTTGAATTGGAAGCAATCCTATTTAAACTATTTAGAATCGTAAACATTAACTACACATAATTATTTTGGACAGTAGATGATGGCATCAGGAGATGAACAGTAAAAATAAAGAGCAAAGATTAATAGATAATTCAGTAACATTATAATAGCTTTATTGTTAAGTAATATTGAATAACTTTATTAACTAGGCAAATAACATTATGCCATTGTGTATTGTTGGGTTTTAACAGTATGTTTAACCCGGTTAGGCTGGCTGTAGGTTTATGCAGGCTGATTGTCTGTGGGTGTCAATCTGCATAGGATTGTCAGTCTATATGTTAACTTAGTTTGTGTGTGGGGGGATAGAATACAAACACCTTGCTCTCGCCATTTATAAATGCTATATAAGTGATATATTCTTTATTTTACATATATGGATTGATCTGATGTTTGTCTCTTTGTTGTAGGGACCTCTACAGATGTAAGTCGTTATGCAGGACAGTATGAACATGTATTCGAGACCACAACGGCTGGTGTTACAATACAGGCTCCTCAGGTAATATGGCTATCTACAATTGCCTTTCAGTAATGTTGTTGATCTGAAGTGAGATTTGATTGTATCACACAGTCCTTTAAGTAAGTATACTCCTCATAAAAACAAGCCTGTTACGGAAACTATTACAACAATTGCAACTACAACAAGGAGCCCCATAATGGGCATGAGCCAGACATCTGTGTGGTTTGAGGCTCAGGCCGCAGCATAGGACAGGACCCCATGGAGGAACATTGATGTTGTAGCCTTATGTCCCACTGGGGATGAAGAGGATTAAAAAAATACCATTATTCCGACTATATTAAAATGTATCTTTCTAGTGTAGATCCTGAATTAAACTCCCCTCCCGACCCATCCTATTTCCCTTACCTTTTATATCATGCAGTTAATTCATTCTGCAAGTTGGAAGATGTTTGGTATATTATTTTGCATTCATATCCCTGATGCACTGTTTTGTGATTTCGCTGTAAAGCTTACTGATTAGTAATTGTAATATCAATTTGCCTAACTGTGCCTAATATACTACATATACTACAATACTAAGTGCTACCAGAATCCAGATATTGAAGTTATATATGTGTAATCCCTTGTTTGATTTTGTGTTACTTGAGCCATTGCTCATAATATTTAAAAAGTCAAATTTGTCTGTGCAATTTCAATTTTTGTATATGCACTCTGCATAAAGACCAGATCCAACATTAATTGGGCATATACAGAATATTGTTGCTTATCTATATAGTTTTATTGTATTATAACATGTAAAGCTACACTTACAAGAATTTGCACTGTCATACATCAAATTTACCATCAAGCAATAAAAGTAGCTGGGTGTGTTATTCAATATTTATGTTTTTATAAATATGTAGACTTTAAATATATTTGCATATTCACATGGCTTCACATACTTAATATTAAGAACTCTCACAGCTTTGTTTAATTTAGCTTTTTTGGTGTCTCATGAATATTTTTGTAGTTTGTTTTTGTGTAAAGTTTTTTATCTGCACTGCATCAGAGATATTTTTTGTGTCTGTAATGATGACCTTACATACATACATTAAGCACCCATTATGTGGTTTCCAATGCCTAACTTGGTCCCAGTGGTAACCTTCAAATGGTGACTTTGTCATAAATATAAATATTATGTTTTAGTATAAACATTATGTTTTTTCTAATTAACTCTAGATGTTTATTTTAATTACATTAAAGCTGGACATTAATACAGTCGCTGCGGGGGGTGGATCTCGGCTGTTTTTCCGTTCTGGATTGTTCGTCGTCGGACCAGAATCAGCCGGAGCTCACCCAGGTCCTGTCTGCTACAAGAAAGGTAACAAAATCTGTAGCAGAGCTAATCTGTTGTCTTTTAGGAGATAAAACACACACTAAAAGAAGGCATTGCTAAATAAACTTTATATTGAAATGCATTGTTAAATCTTACTCACTCACTCACCTGATTCTTTGCATGTTCTGGTGATGCTACAATGTAGACTATATTTTACTGTGTTGTATTACTTACAGGAGGCCCACTAACTGTGACAGATGCTAATCTGGTCCTAGGACGGCTTCTGCCAGATTACTTTCCACGTATATTTGGTGAATCTGAAGAAGAACCTCTGGATAAAGAGGCTACGAAAGCTGCTTTTGAAAGGCTGACAAAGGAGGTCTGTATTTAGTTTGTTCCAGTTTTGATTGGCTTAACTTTAAATATTGATGGTTGATTTATAATGACCAGTGTTACTTTTAGAACATGGCTTTTGGGGAAATTGGTGCAGATGAAAGGGCACAATCAATATCCGCATCCCACAGGGTTTAATGTTCCCTTTCTTTTGGGAAATGGCCTGATTAGTTTAATTTAAAAAAATTTGTATTAACCAGATAAAGTAAGGAATCCTTGGCTTTCCATCAGTGAGAGGACAGATTAGAGAGATTTGTATTCAGTCAGTGAATGTGGCTAAAATATTTAGTGTTCTTAGTATATAAGTCTTGTTTTAGTTACAGAAACCATAGGGGAGGAATTATGGTGGTCAGTGCACTGTTCATATTTACATAGACTTGTTGTACAACATTTAGAAATTCCATTCTTTCTACATAAACATTCACAGCTATGTCAGTTACTGAGTTGCACATACATACATACAATCTCAACCGAAAATATTATATTGTATTATTGCATTGTGTCTTGTATCTATTGTATTCATGCACATGGAAATGGAAAATTAATTTCAGTTCAGTTCAAATATCAAGAAGTATTTAAATATTTCAGACACCTTTATTTATTACAAATATAAAACTGAACAAATTTAAATGACAAAAATCAACCCAATGATGTGCATGTTGTGACCATTCTATTGCACGAATACTGAAGATTATTGTCGGCTGCCAGCATAAAAGCCAATTATTATTTAATAATATATACAAAATTTATATAGCGCCCTATATAACCTGTAAGAAGGTTACTCTAAGGCACTTTTATTTATAGTTCTGTGCAGCACTTGTATGAAATAAGTAAAACTGGATGTCTTAATCTGTCTATTTACTGTCAATAATAAGCTATTGACAAGGCATAAATATAGCCCAGGATCATTCATTCATAGCATGAGGATCCCTGATGACTAATTAAACAATTTTTCTTTTAGAACCAATAAACATGTTTTATTATGGATGGAATTCTACCTCGGTGTTAAAGGGGTGTATTTATGTGTTAAAAGTAAACATTTAAATATATGTCCATGTGAAAGTCCAGTGATACTTAAATCATGAATCATGCATTGGCTGGGGGGTTTTTTTTGCCAGCAGTAAGTATCTGTTGTTTTAATTCTGCTGAAATTTAGGGTTCATAATCTCATGTGTGTTTCATATCCTGCATCCTCATCTTGTCTAAATGATACAAGATATTGATATGCCGTACAAAAAAACCTACCCAGTACTTATAATCATTCTTAAAGTATGTTTGTTCATAATTATGTTATTTACATATCTACATAATACAATTATTATTATTCACCGGTATAGATATCAGCATAAAAAATATTCACAATATTTTCTATCTGGTCATTGTTATAAACTACCTTACTGTAATGAATTGAAGCTCATCATTCATTTAGACACTGAGTGAGCCTTTGAAGATTCATAAGTTGATGTACTTATTTTGCCTATTTAATTTACTGAACTTATTTTTATCTTATTTGTGGATGTACATTTTACTAGTACCTTTTTATATTGTATTTGTTTTCATGGGTTGTTTTTTTTAAATAATTTTTTTCCCTAAATCTTGCAACATTATAAATACATTTCCTCTCATGGAACAATGAAGTGATCTGATTGTGCTTCTTATAGATTAATTATTATTGCATTTATTTAATATGATATGGTTAAAATGTGTGACAAATTAGTGATATATCTGTGTCATTTAACAATCTCCTACTGAAGTTTACTTAACAGAAATAGTAACATTTCAATAAACTAAATCAATCCAAATGAACAACGACATCTACAACGACATACAGTTAAACGTCGGTACTTTTCTCTTTCTTATTAACATAGAATAATGCCAATTTTTTAGGTGAATGATTTCCTAGCTTCCCAAGAAGATCATTCAAAGAACGGGATCCTTTCTGTTGAGGAAGTTGCAATGGGATTCATTCAGGTTGCTAATGAAACAATGTGTCGTCCAATCAGAGCCATCACTCAGGTATTTTGATTCAACTTGGAGGTTCCCATGTCATGTGTGCTAGTTATTTATGTATTGGCTATTAATATTTTAGCCTTTTTCATACTCGTGAATTATATTTATGCATTATTTGTTGGATGCAACTTTTTCTTCTTAAACCGTTAGTTACTTTTTTATGCATATATTATGTATCACACAATAGCTCTTTTCTTGCCTGCACTGTCACCATATAAATTTCCTTTATCCTTAAGCCTATGTTCAGGGTGTCTTCGTAGCCTTACGAGTGGTGTGGTTGGCCACAGATGACTGGCACCTAGGTTAAAGGCCTGCCTCTCATCGCGAAACAACATTTTATTTAATTGTTTATGCAAATCTCCGTAAACAATATTATCTATTCGGTGTATCATAAGTCTATAAATTACACAAGTAGAAAGGGAAGTTTTTTGATGATGCAATGGTTAGAGAGCACTTCAGTGCAAACCTACAGGTTGTGAGTTCAAATCACGCTTATGCATGTGTTTGCGGATTTAGTTCCTTTGGCAGAAGCCCCTCAGCCATATGTGTCTAGTTGTAATCAACACCAAAACAACTCAAATCAAATCCCAGATGTGGCCAGCATCGAGTCTTAAAGGGACAGTTCACCCTCAGATAATTTTACTTCAGTATGTAGTGCTTATAACTGTAAACAAAAATTTCACAATTATAATCACCTGCTATACCTGATATCATAGATATATGGAAATAATCCTAATTAATGAAGGGCCACCATTGCAGCTGCACTGGAGGCCAGATTCAAAGATGGGAATGAGAAAAGTCAAGTGCTCTGACGTCACCTCACCCAGGAGTACACAGAGTTTACATAGACACCAGTTAGTTTTCCGGTTCTCCTCACATTTTCTTTGGTGATTCTACTTTGTTCAAAACAATCAGAATCCTCTTCATCTTGTAATGGTTCTTCTGGCTTAAACTGATGTGGCTGAATGTCAGTCATGATGTAAATTTAGTGAAATTACTACATTTTCTTCTAGAAATATTCTTGGTTAACACTTGTCTACAGTTATACAGACTTCCGGTCAAATTGCTTGGTTCAAGTGACGTCAGCATTCAGGAGCTTGCGGTCTGTGTCTAGCTTCAAAATGGTGGTGCGCACAGGCCATTAATAGTCGATTAATCAGCACTTTGAACTGGATTATTTAATATGTGGGTGATCGTTTTCCAATTTTGACTCTATTAGCTCTATTAGTCCTGAAAATTTGAAATGAAGGTGAACTGTTCTTTTAACAACTCAACAAAAAGAAATTGTTTATTCACCTTATGAATATTAATACTTTAAAGATGTTATGTGTAAATTCTAGCTTCGAACAAACCTTTGTCTAAGTTATATCCTGGTCCAAGATAGAGGTTATTTTATATAGAATATTTGGATTTTTCAATTAGGCTAAAGGTCATGATACAGCAGGTCATGTGTTGGCATGTTTTGGGGGTGCTGGGGGTCAGCATGCTTGTGCTATTGCCAGGTCACTGGGTATGAAGTCATTATTTATTCATAAGTAAGTAACACTACATTTTGATTGTTAAACTTTAACTGGTTTCTCATGTATTGCTTTAAAATTCTGTTTGAAAACTACACTTTAAATTATTTTAATATATTTAAAATAAATGAACTGATTCAAACTTTCCACAGTTTGATTCAAACTGCAATAACTTTAAATTAAGTCATACTGTTTTTGAACTGAACCTTTATACCATATATGGAATCCCATTATACAACTAATATTGTTTGATGTTACAGGTACGCTGGTATTTTGTCTGCATTTGGTATGGCTTTAGCTGATGTTGTCCACGAAGTACAAGAACCTTGTGCTGTCCTTTATGAGAAAGGTATCCACCGATATATCTGGTTCTATTTTACCAAATATAAGATAACAAAATAGTTGTAAGAAGTTTTCATGATGATATTTCAGATAATTATGGATTAATTGATGAAAGATTTGGAGTACTAATCAAGCAGTGTATTGATGAGCTGGAAAAACAAGGTTTTCAGAGGTATTTTTATAACTATGCTTCTGGGACTATGTGATAATGAGAATTTCAGGATTCCTACTGAACTAATTATTTTCTCACATAAATACACACACACAGACACACCAATGTATTCATATTTATTCTCTGTTTTACTCAATGTAAGATTTGACACAACTTAAGTCAACTGTAGTTGACTAATTGTAATTAATCACTCATCTGATAGAAGCTACCATAATTATTTGTGTACAGGTGCCAGATTGAAACTGAGCAGTATTTACATCTACGTTATAAAGGAACTGACTGCGCCCTTATGTGTCATACAGAGAACTTCAAGGCTTACGATGGATCCTGTAAATATGGAGACTTCAAACAAGCTTTCCTGGATAGGTATGAAGGTTATCTAATGGAGGACACGCATACACTCAAAATAATTTAGTTCCAACAATAAACAGCCTCATTGTATAGATTTATATCATTCATTCTAATTTGCAATTGACCATCAACATTTAAGTTCTTTTTCCCTAAATAATAATAATATTGTATTGTCAGTCATAATCTAGGCACATTTTCTCCACTAGTTTTTTTTTCTGACCAGAATAACCACAAAATTAATAATTATTATTATGTTTTGTCTGTCGAGTTCAGCTACTGAGTCTGATGCAATTTTTCTGAAATAAAAGAAATATTTGTCATTAACAATATTGTACTCATCTAGGATTGACATGCTTCCCTCATATGGTTACTTTGGAGGGAAGTCATAGGGTCTATCAAGACCATATAACCTGAAAAGTATATCAATTGTAGTATTAGTCTATGGCAGAAGCTTTGTGTAATCTGTTCTTCTGTATTAGTTTTGGTAAATATTTTACAGATATGCCACTGAGTTTGGTTTTACGATCCCCGACCGAAGTATTGTAGTTGATGATATCAGAGTGAGGGGAGTGGGAAAGACCCAAGTCATGCCAGATGAGAAGACATCGCCGGGACAAGATCAACCTAGAGCTGAAATGGTTAGTTACTGTAATTTAGGCATTCTGATGGCACTATGCTGTAAATCTTCTAAGCCAAAGAATGACAGTATTTAAAATTGGCATTTATTAAGCTTGATCGTAACTGAATAAGAAATATATGACTCATAAAATAATTGTAATTTTCTACCAGTATATTAATCTATTCATTTTCTCAGGGTCGATAATCTTTTGTGTTAATTTATCAATATTTTTACCTTCTTTAATTTATTTCTAATCCTTTGGATAAATTCTGTAGGACTGTTGTTACTCTGTTTTATGCACTCTGAGTCATGGACAGTTCTTTTGAGTCTAACTAGTAGCATGTTGGATCACAGATCACCACCACCCGAATTCGAATCTCAGCATGGGGATATCTGAAGGGTGTTTTATCTTTTATCCTTGGCCCATTTAGCCTATCTTGTGCAGAAAAGTGGCCATAAAACATCAATCATCAATCACAGTTCTTTTGGAGATGTTGCCAGAATGTTTCCTGAGATAGTTTTCATATAAGTTCCAAATATTGAATTAAAGTGATTTATTCTTAATTTGTTGGGTTTTTCAACATTGAAAATTGCATGCACACTTCATTAATTTTATTGATATTTTAAAATTATAATATTTGTAAAGTTTTTTGTCATGACAACTCCATCACATTTCTTCCACTAGAGTAAGAATATTCAGTTTTTGCAATACATTGGTACATGTACTAGTAGTATAATGAATGGGGGTTAAATTCAGTTAGCATCAGTGACTAATTCACTAACATGTGTGATAGCCATTAATTTCACTTTCTGCCATGTTCTAGAGGTTGATACCATTAAATGGTGCAAGCCCTTTTTGTGTTTTACTTTCAGAATCTGTATTGCTTACATTTGATTTGAAACCAGAATATTTTGATAAATGATTTATTTTTTCAATTTGTAGAATCAAAGGGTTCTAAAATCATGAGCCATTTTAATTTGTGTAACTGATAGATATATTAGTGGTGATTTATATATTCATTTTGTTTATTTTGTAGGAAGTTCAGGTGTACTTTGAAGACGGTTATCACACAGCAAATGTTTACCTGCTTGAAGATCTTGGAGCTGGTCATGTGATAAAGGGACCGGGCATTATTATAGACAAAAACAGGTAACAAACAGCTCTATCTAGATCAGTAATCTAAACATGATATTTGTTCAGATATTATAACATCCAAAAACATCTTAATGTGTTAAATTACCTCACCATAACCTATTCTTCCTTTTCAGCACGATAGTAATAGAACCAGACTGTGAAGCAATAATTACTACTGCTGGAGATATCCAGATAAAGGTACTACCAGGACTAACATTACTTTAGATTACTTTTACTTAAATTATTAATCTAGGTTTCTTTTTACAACAACAAATATTTCACCACTTCATGAATATTGATGATATTTAATCATTGTTAGTAGTCCAAATGATCATAAATGTTTGTTTACAAGTTTGTCATAGCAAATTGAGGGTTCCCATGGTCATGGAAGATCTTGGAAAAAAGCTATCATGTCAATGAAAATTTCTTGAAAATTTAAATTGTTTTTAAAAGCCATGGATATTCAGAATGGTCTTCATCATAAAGTTTAAATCAAGTGGCAAAATGTCAATTCCAGTTCAAAGAAAGTTTCAATCAAAACTGAAAATCTTTGTCATGACAGTCCTCCTTTTTTATTATGATCTACTTAAATATTCAAATTTTCTGTATTCTCATGGTTCTAATCTGGATCACTTTTTATCTTTACATGAATCCAGAACTTTGCATTAATTAATTATACTTTAAAAAAACTATCTCATGCAGTAGATCATATGTTCTGAGGGTATCTTTACTATAGATATAAATCTTCCTTATTTGTTTTTCAATTTCATAACTAGTAGTGATGACAAAGATGTCTGCTTTAAACTTCTGTCAAATAATATATGGAGCTATATGAAATCTGTGTTGGAAATAATTGTTTTATTTATATAACAATAACATAAAAATTTATTCAGATGAAATGCATGTTGTATGTAATATGTTGGGACCCAACCTAGGCCACTGCTGAAAATTACTGTGAGCATCCAAAATAGCAATTGTTATTCCTGGAAACACATAACAGTATCACAAAAAGTCATGTAAATGTCATAAAAGTTTGCTCTGATATATCTCTGGCAATTCTGCAAATCCCACAGTTGCTGTGACTGTTAATGCTTCTTTGACAAAATGAAGTATCTATGTCCATTATTCTATGGGCTTAGATGACAAATTGCTCATTTATACTTGAAACATCAGTAATGATATGGCTAGTCCACGAGACTGCATAATGAGCTGAATGTTGATGTATATATCGTTTTCTCATAGATTGGTAGCAGCATGAAGCGGTCAATAGGTACCGAGTTGGATGCCATTCAGCTGTCGATATTTTCACACAGATTTATGAGTACAGCTGAACAGATGGGTCGAGTACTCCAACGTACCTCCATCTCTACTAACATCAAGGTCAGCAGTAGAGTTTCTGAATCACTTTAACCACTCTGCCCATTTTGACTATTTCCCCGTTTTCTTATCGTCATTCAAATCGTGATTTAATCAATCGTACAGGAACGCCTCGACTTTTCGTGTGCTATGTTTGCACCAGATGGCGGCCTCGTAGCCAATGCTCCACACATTCCTGTCCATTTGGGGGCCATGCAGCAAACTGTCCAGTATCAGGTATGATTTTTGCTGCTCTGTTAATTTAGACATTAAGGAGACATTGCCATTATCATTTCAGTGTCATCCCAATTTATTGATCCTTATTTTGGGTTAGGTTTTGATAGCATGAATGAATGATTGCTTTGGTTTATACTTGACAGTCGTCTCACATCGGAGATATTGCTGAGGGATCATTCCCTGACGATGTTATATGATAATTACCGAGTATCTTAATGAATGATGAAACTGCCAACTTTAGATGATATTTATAAAAAATTATATGTAACCTATTGAATATCATATAGAAGATATTATTGGGTTTTTTTTAAATTTATGTGTGATATAATTATTTGGATCTAAGCGCCATTAACATTTTAAAACTTTAATAAAAAAATTACTACACTGATCCTTCTGCATATTCATGACTGTCATGTCTACTTTGACTTTTCTTTAATTTATTTAATATTATAATCTTACTATGGCTCTGCGGTGCTGAGGATTTCACTTTATGTTTACACTAAACAGATAATTGTTTAGTCTCTTTACTTCATGTTTTTCTACCTAATCAAGCCGATATCACTGTAAGCGTGCTGGGAGTTTTTGTCTGCCACTTCTTATCACGTAATCCAGTCATTGTCTTTTAAAAAGTACAACCAGTACTCTATGTTGTTGCACCTCTGGATTAAATCACGGGAACAAAATAAAGCACTCCCACCACGTAAGATAAACAGTAACAAATTGCGCACATCATACCTGTTTTATTATGTGTACTCGTATAAAATCAATCTGCAGCCATCTTAAAATAAAATATCCTACTGTATATACTCGCATATAAGTCGACCCAGCAGATAAGTCGAGGTCAATTTTTGACCCTGTGATTCTTTCCTCAGGCATATACTCACTGTATAAGTCGAGATCAAGTATTGGCTTAAAATCATTGTCGTCATTCCGGAAAAAGTTAACCCAGTCATTTCAAACTCATGGTGTCAGCAAGTGTGTAATGAATATCAATTTCTTCACCAGTAGAGACACACACACACACACACACAAAGAGAGAGAGAGAGAGAGAGACACACACACACACGGGTTTCGCTTTGATGTTATAACTAATATAAATAAACAAACTGCGTTTTTCTGAGGTGCTTTAAAGATATTTTTAAATTTAGGTTAATTTTATTTTATTAGTTTATGATAAGGCTAGGGTCTTTTAGCTTACCCTCTGCCTCTCTCCATGTGGAGTTGTACAGGTCAGCGCTATCACCAACTCCTTCGAGAGTGTACCATTTATCAGCACATAATTCCTGCTGGAGTCAATCAGTTATGTCGGGGTGCCTCCATGGTCTATCGGTAGCATGCTGGACCACAGATCACTACCACCAGTGTTCGAATCCCGGCGTGGGCATATCTGAAGGTTGTTTCATCTTTCACTTCATCTCATTACCTTTGGAGGTCACTCGGCCCATTTAGTCTACCTTGTGCACAAAAGTGGCCGTAAAACATCAGTCATCATCATCAATCAGTTATGTCATAATCTACTGTCAGTTTCTGTGTCTCTTGGGTCACCCATAGTCATATATACTAGGTACAGTATTATCAGCACCAGTTATAAACTATTGTCAATTTATCATTCACAGATGGGAGTTTTGGGTAATCGTATTCAGGAAGGTGATGTCATCCTTAGCAACCATCCTTGTGCTGGAGGCAGCCATCTCCCAGACCTCACAGTTATCACACCAGTAAGCATTACGGTCAATGAAAGACTGAAGAATAATACAATGTGTGCATGTAATCTGAGCTATTTTAGTATATTTTGAGATTATTGTATATTTTGTAATTTTCCCATAACACGATATTACCTCTTATCATAGAGAAATAGCATTTTGAATTTACATTTCGGCTCAACTGCGCGCTTATAAATATTGTTATGTTTATGCATTTCAGGTGTTTCATAAAACCTGTTCAAGACCAGTTTTCTTTGTGGCCAGTAGGGGGCACCATGCTGACATTGGCGGCATTACACCAGGATCGATGCCCCCACATTCTAAGACCATATTTGAAGAAGGTGCTGTTTTTAAGACATTTTTCCTCGTTAAAGGTGGAGTTTTCCAAGAAGAGGGTAAGTTTCATCTCCAGCCTAGATTTTAAGATTACCCAACCAGTACCGTAATTGAAAAAAAAACGGCTATGTTAAGGCGTTCTTATGAAGTGAAAATGTTTCCTTCGTGTTTGTAGTGAGACTCAGATTTGACTTTAAATTTTAAAGAATATCTTTTGTATATGTTTCACTTCATACGGTTTAACATAAATAATGCTTTAATTTTGTGTTTACAGCTGTGACTGAGGCACTGAATAACCCAAGCAAATATCCAGGATGCAGTGGCACAAGAACTCTTCACGATAATCTCAGTGATTTACGTGCTCAGGTGGCAGCCAATCAGAAGGTTTGAGTCAGTCATTCGATACATGGCACGAGTATGATATTTCTGGTGCTGTAATTTTATTTAGAGTATTCGGCAGATTTTGAAATGAAGTAGCTCTGAAACTGTTTATTCTTAACAGTTTAAGTTACAGATGAGTATTATTATTTTGTTATTATAGATAATTCTTGATGGCCCAGATAGAACAAATATCAAAAATTGATTATTAATATTGTTGCGTAGGTTTTTGTCATTACTTTTAATTCCAGATTATTTCAATATTTTCAGTAAACACATTTAAAATTATTTCCACACAATTAGATTTATAATTCTGTGTAGTATTCATTCTAAATCAATGAGTATGTTATGCTGTTCGTTGTATATAATTACTTTTTGTCACCAATATTTATACATCTATTGTGATAATGACGGTATATATTACCAACAGTCTTAAATATATCTTCCACTTTTAAACAGCCTGTTGTACCTATTTTGTTTACATAATCAGTAAACACAATCAATTGTTAAAAAAATTACGATTATTTTAATATTTTTAATTTTATTGCAGTGATTTTTAATTAAGTATTTAATTTGGGATTCCTGACACACTAAATTTTTATGTTAATGAAAAGTTATTTATTACCGGTAATTGTATTTGACATGGATTTTTTTAGTCTGAGCTACTGGTATTAAATCTGGAGAAATATAAATGATTTTAGTTGTTGAATTAGGCTTCAATAAAATTCTAAATCTAAACAATAGTATCCATGTTCTACAACAATCACATTTATCTTGTTACAGTGAGACTATTTGATGTGGATGCATAATCTGTCTCTTATAACCATCTTTAGGTATAACTGGTGTTACTTGTTGTTCTACATCTGTGTCAATGCCTGCATCTTCTTCTGTAGACACTCAGTGTTCTATGATAACAAATCACAGATGTTTACTTATTGTTTTGAGGTTTATATGGAAGGTACCTCACCTGGAGACATAATCTGTGCAGGATAATTGTCATAATGTGATAAACTTTGATGATTCTATGAGTAGGCCTTTTTAATACTATTAAAGGTGTGATCCTTAGTTGACATTTTCAATACCAATTTTCTAATTTCTTTAGTCTCAATTTTATTTCAGGGCATAACTTTGATACAAGGACTGATAGATGAATATGGTTTAGACGTCGTTCAAGCTTATATGGCTCATATTCAGGTACCATTAGGAATTGTGTTCACACACACACACACATACACAAAGTGATGATGAAAAAAGCATCTGTAATGTATACTATCTTATTATATATTTCTTGGGTACAGACCAGACCTGGGGTCAATTCCATTTGGTCAATTCCATTTGGTCAATTCCAATTCTAATTCCACATCAAATTTATAAATTCCAGTTCTAAATTTATCAATTCCAAATCCATTTTTACAGACTCCAATCACTGATTGGAGTAGGTACTCGGTGTACTTACTTGGAATACCTACTCTGAGTAGTTTATATTCCAAGTAGGACTGTCATGGAAGAAATATTTCTGAATTAAAAAATTATGGTAAATTAATTTGTGGATTTAATTTGTTTGTAGGAAACTTCAATTCCAATTCCAAATTTTTTTTTTTTAATAAGCAATTCCAATTCCGGAACTTGGAATTCCCCATCAATTCCAATTCTGGAATTAAATTGACCCCATGTCTGGTACAGAGAATTGTACACATTGGATATTGTCAGCTTTTAATTTTTTTTATTTCTTGTATATAGCATAATGCTGAAGTAGCAGTAAAGGATATGTTAAAAGAAATTGCTGCAAAAACCAAATTAAGAACTGGATATACAACATTATATGCTGAAGACTTCATGGATGATGGTTCACCAATTAAACTCCAGGTTGACATCAATGAAAAAAAGGTACATTGTAGCTTAGAAGGGAATCATTTTAAACTGATTAATGATATTAACACCAATAGGGATGTCAGAGTTATCAGTTATCAAAATAAATAAATACCTTATTTAAAGAGTATCATATCTACAGAGTGACTTTTTCATGTGACTTAAATTCAACAAAATGCAATACTTATGTTGCCAACTCTCTTTATTGATATATGCAAATATAAATTGTGTAATATTGTACAATGTCTTAATTGACCAATTATTTAACATACATTATGTTATTGTACACACTTTGTATTCATGACACATTTTGTTTACAACATTTCTTTTCTACCATATTATAAAGAGAGTAACTAACCTACACTAACTACGAGAAATGAGATACATGTACAAGTTAATCATCATAATGCTAAAATTTGTGGTTTGAGGGAGGGAAACTTTTGTCCACCTTAACCTGCCATATGGTGGTATTGCTCTACTGGAGCCAACTGATCCAGAGCTTTGGTAAATTATAATGACACAAGATATTTATAGACAGTCCATGGCACCCCTCATGGGAATCTAGGCAATTAACATAATCTGGATACATTAAGCTCCGCCCACAGTACAGCAACACCACCACATAGCAATTGTAATAACCAATTGCTATTTCCGAATTTACTCCCGTTCAATGTTTAGGGCCTAACATTACCCAACAGCCACCCCTTCAATTATCCCCTCCCCCCATCCATAGCTCCATCCAGCAACATAATGTTTACAGGCCACCACGTGTGAGCTGTTGCCTAGTTTTTGTGTGGGGTCTTTTACTCTATTCCCTACTGAAAAGGTTGATATTATTCTTTTGCATGTAGTATGTAATAACTGAAGGTGATTTCTTATACGAGAGATCTCCCATTATTTCTGTTGCATCATTAATATCAAACTGCATATTACAACATTTCACCATCTGACATGAAAATCTCTCAATTATAAATGTTTCTATTCACTAACAAACCAAGGTTCTCATCCCAACAATGTGTTATACTCAGTTATATGTATCCCTAGATGTAATGGGCTGTTAATGGGTTTACAAGGGGATATTGACGAGCTGGTTATAGAAGCCATTGATTATGGGGAACTTATTCATACCAAATGAAACATGCTCTGCTAGCATGGATGTTGCTGACAAACGAGATTACATTAATACAATATAATACATTATATCAGTCAGATTAGCAAAGAACGGGGTTTGGTGATGAAAATTATAATACTACCTCATTCTAACCTAGATCTTCACAGTCGCAATAAATAAACATCAAATAACAGGAGCAAAATAACTATTTTGTTGATTTGGCAATTAATTTAATGCATGACAACATGGATTATTATTATATATATATATATATATATATATATGTTACAGTTAATCTGTATAATAAGATAATATGTGTATTACCTGAAATTTTTAGGTAATCAGTATTAAAACTCAGCAATAGATGTATTACCTGAAGAAAAAGAAGAAAAAATATATATATATATATATATATGTACTGGATATAAATAATACAAAATAATTAATTCTGTATGTGTCCCTTTAGGGGTTTAATAAAAATATAATAGGATGTAGACATTTTCACTTTGCATTATTAATGAGCTTTTGTCATTTGAGAGAATTTACATTGATGCCATGGTGCAGAATAATTTGTATTGGTACATAACAGTTTTGAATTACTTCACAAAGAAAATACTTGGATGCTGGAACCTCCAAGATCTAGTCAGATGTTTATTTAGACTGCTGCTGAATGCATGAACAATCAGATAGAAACTGCTGGATTTATGCTTTAATCTGCCCCACCAGCTATCTAGCCATTTTATATTATGAAACACCTCTTCTTTTATGCCTTATTTCTTCTCTTTCTGCTTATGCATTATTTTCCAGTTTTTCTGTGCCTTTGAGGTCTGATATACTGTTTAATTAGATGTTTACCTTACACACAGGGTACAGCTGTATTTGATTTTACGGGTACTGGTTATGAGGTGTTCAGTAACTGCAATGCACCTAAAGCTGTAACTCTCTCCGCCATTATATACTGCCTTAGGTGTATGGTGGGGCATGATGTACCACTAAATCAGGTTTGTATTGATGTGCTATACTTTAAATCAGTAACAATGTAGTTTATTTGTTAAACTGGTAAAGTGTCATCCCAATGATTATGGGCTCTATCAATATGATTAATTAAATATGTTTTTATTGTATGTATGTGTATATGCATGTATGTATGTGTGTGTGTGTGTGTGTGTGTGCATGTGTGTGTGTGTACATACAAGCTTAAGACTAAGAGCCGCATTCTGCGTGGACTTTAAAACTTCTTTAAAGCTTGAATTTAAATCAATATCATATTCACCACCATTTAAGATTGTTTTGTCAGAATATTTTTTGGACTACACCAACAACAACAAAATACACACATTTACTTATATATACACTCACTTGCTTTATATATATATATATATATATATATATATTACAGATATATACATGCCTGATTTTGTAATTGCAACAGCATAAACTGCCAGATTGTATGAATGCTAATCTCATTATTGTACCATACCAAACTTTTCAATTTTACGTCATATATATAAAGATAATTCTACTTCCAGGGTTGTCTGAAGCCTGTTAAGGTGATTATTCCTAAAGGCTCTATATTAGATCCATCAGAGTCAGCTGCTGTTGTAGGAGGTAATGTCCTCACATCACAGAGAGTTGTTGATGTAGTGTTGAAGGCTTTCTCCAGCTGCGCTGCTTCACAGGTAAAAGATATCTATGACTCTGATATCATGTTTTACGTGACTCGATAAAAATACTGAATCCTTATGTTTTTTCTGTATGCTGAAGAGAATCAACTGTTGGGTAACTCACAATCAACTAATGAGACTTTATTTCGATTAACCAGATTGAAAAGATATCCCTCAAGTGTCAACTCAGATATATGAAAAAGATTGGTTGAGTAGGCTCTTAGTGAGCCAGCCTATAATTTTGTCCTCCTATCCATTTGGTTAAATCATAGTTGACTGTATGTTCGTGGAAAGGAATCTATGATTTGGACTGTATTGTGAATGGATCATTGTCCTGATGCTAGTTTATTGCAGACAAGCAGTGTTTCAAAAATTTCTGGGACTTTGCCAAAACAGATATGATTTGATCTAAAAATGCATGCTGTTTTTGTTTGAAAGCATGTCAAGCATAATTAAGCATTTTTATAATGTAGTTTTCGTATGCTTCTTATCACCGAATGAATATTTCCAATTGATGCTTAAATATTAGCCTAGATCAGACATACATTTATGTGGAATGCATACATGAGTGTAGTGGTTATTTGGTAAATGGACACCTGCATGTTTGGCTGCCTTCAATAGTGTCATTCAAGATGCAGGTTTTGAATAAATGTAGTGAATATTTGAAATAATAAACTATATTTCTTATGGATTCCATATTTTAAGTTACTTCTGTTTCAGGGTTGTATGAACAATGTAACATTTGGTGATGAGGGTGTTGGCTATTACGAGACTGTTGCTGGAGGAGCGGGAGCTGTAAGTGACTTTATGATATTCGTATTTGATGGTAAACAGACACACCTAGCAATGTCACTGATTTAAAATTTCTTTACCCAGGGTCCAACTTGGCATGGAAAAAGTGGTATCCATACTCACATGACTAACACAAGGATCACCGATCCAGAAATTGTGGAAAGAAGGTCAGTTAAACAGTATATGTTTATCCTTGCGGCATCTTGATATCTGTACCTTTCTTACAGCTAATTAATTTCTTGCTTTTCGCAGCTTTATTCTCTGGTTGAACTAGTTTTGTGCTAATTCTGCTTTCATGTAAGATTAAAAATAAATGCTTGTTAGGTGTTTTTCACTGTTAATGATGCTAAGTGGTCAACATGAAGATTAAGAATATCTTTTTCAATTTTAGATAAGTCAAACTTGAAAAACCTCACAATCTTTTATATAATCCTACCCTTACCTGTTTACAGATATCCGGTAATTGTGCAGTGTTTCAACTTGAACCATGGTACTGGGGGCAAAGGTCATTTCCATGGTGGTGATGGAGTCATCCGTAAGCTGTTGTTCAGAAAGCGACTGACACTTTCTGTACTTACTGAAAGAAGGGTTCATCAGCCATATGGACTTTTTGGTAACTTGTGTTATTTTATTCCATAAATGGTTTTTCAGCAATCAGTTTCTTATTTATATTCAAAGTTATCTGTGTTTTTTTTAAAGAAAACTCCCACAGAAACGGCATATCTTGATCTATTGTGAGATATGGCAGAAAGTATGCCTTTCGGCAGATAGGGTTCAGAATGTCTTAACAGGAAGTGGATTTTTTTCATCTTGACGTAGTTAATACTTAATTAATTGACTAACTGTATTAATCAAAACTGATTAATTGTTTAGTGATTTAATTGCAGAAAAAAAAGTTTGAATTTGTGTTATTGTGTGACCTGCGGATGAAAAGCGGATAAGCAGTTTGCATTTGTTTTCAATTTTAAAACAGGTGGTGAGCCTGGCAAACAAGGGAAGAATCTTCTTTATCGTGCATCTGGTAATATAATTTATCTTGGAGGAAAAACATCTGTTGATGTCACAGCTGGGGTAGGTACAAAAACACCTGTAGTACTAATAGTAGTAGTAATAGTAGTAGTAAGATACAGATGGTCTATAATGTAATACTTCCCCATGGGGTCTAATTATAAATAAATTTAGAACTTGAAATAGATGGCTTATTTTGGCAGATAATTTTATAATCTATAATACTATGACTATGGACAATGAGCAAAGATTCCCACATCATAACTTAGCCACAGAGGCCAAGCATATTGGTATGCAGATCAATAAACATTCCTAGAGGATATAATTAATGTTGCTTTAATTGTAGATGATGTTATTATTATAAATACCAGCTGCATCTAAGAACCAGACCTGGGGCAGTTACGTTTTACATCTAGATACATTGTATCTAGATACTCTCATTGGTGTAACGTACTGTATTTATATCTAAATACATTTGTCAATTTATCAAATATATATTATCTTGATACATTGCGAGTACATGGTATTTTTTTAATACTAATATCATTATGACAGCTGCATATTATTATTAACACAAATAAGATTTTAAAATATGAAAGCCACTGAGCAGATCATGTCAGGAGCCCAATCTTTTATTTAACTGAAAATATAATTTCCCAACCTGATAGAAGTCAGCAAGCTACTGCACTAACTGCACATGCATTAAGTAAAGAAAACCTTTTATGGTTTGTTTGATGCAAGCCATTTAAATCATAAACAGTAAGATCATGAAATCCAAATTCTCGGATGCCTTGATAGAAAATATTTTCAACAAAATCATGGAAGCAGATCTAGCAATTGGGGATTATTAGCTGGTGTTTGAGAAATATATCAAATGTTAAAACTAGTGATGGTTCGCACATAACACCTGGAAACAAATATTGACAGAGGGTTATTTTGATTACAATATATGCTACATACACTAATTGTGTTGATGTAATGGAGGAGATTTAATGCTGCTTTAGATATAAGAACCATGTGAAAATGGTATTAAGAATGATGAACTCCAATGAGGGAAATGAAGTGTTGTTTTTTTTAATTTGATAAAAATCAATGTCAGTGATAAACATTAAGTATATTCTGGACAGCTCTACCAAAAGGAAGGGCGCCTCTGTGATCTAATGGTAGTATGTTGGATAACAGATCACTACTACCCATGTTTGAATCTTGGCATGGGCATATGTGTGTTTCATCTTTGACTTCACTTCATTACCTTTGGAGTTCAGTCGGCCCATTTAGCCTGCCATGTGCACAAAAGTGGCCATAAAACAATCATCATCTACCAAAATGAAAATAAAGAAATGGCTGAGGTGTAATATTTGTTTTTAGGTTGGCTGTCCTTCATAATCTGGATTTGTTTCCTCCAACAATTCACAGATTACCAGAAACATTTGATGGTCAGTGTGTGGCGGTAATAGCGGGGGTTTTGTATGGCATTGTATTGTATTCTGAATGGCTGAATAATGGGGGGGGGGATAATGTGGGCATTATCATGGCAGGAAAATGGGTCGTTATCAAAGATTGGCAGTAGGTGCGTTTAGCGGTTGTTCACAGGTGGTGGATGGGGAGGGGGATAGACTCTCTTGGGATTGAATCCAGGTGTAACCAGCACTGAGGCTAAAATAATACTCCCTCAGGTACTTTCTGATCAGAGGATTGTCATTCTAATGCCAATATATTTTATGGTTTTATTACCCATAGGATGTGTTCTGCTTGATGACACCAGGAGGCGGTGGATATGGTTCACCCGATGATAATGATGATGACAGTGGACAGATCAAGGGACGTAATCCGGTTAACCATCAACCATCCACAGAGTTTCAACCGAGGGGCAGTGTACATGCTTACAAGATGGCCCAAGAATCTGCCTAGGAAAGAAGCAAGCTGCACAGATAAGATGTAACATCCTACACCATCATTCTTGTTATGTTCAACGTTTTTACGGTTGATTTAACAGTTAACAAAAATGGACCATTTACTTATATGACAATAATGGATAATCAGGGTCGTACTTTTAAAAAATATAATTATATCAGCTGGCCTATTTACTATTGTACTGTATCAACCAGAAATGAACTGGTTGATTAAATCTGGTGATTTATGGACTAATGAGGCCAATTTCCTTAAGGATCACATGAAGCAGGAACACTGCAAAAACACAATGAAGTAAGAATGGACCTGAATGAACAAGTCAAATAAATGATAGGAAACTTATTAGTGCCACCATTTTGTGGATGTTGTACACTAGAGGTGTGAATAGATCATTCTGTTTAATGTTGCTTCCGCAATGTAGGAAAATAAACAATTTTATGGCGGCCAATAAACTGTTTACTGTTTTAAGATTTTGAAAGGAGATTCGTGTTTTTGGCATTTAAAATAACTGAGTGGGAGTAAGTGAGTGAGTGACTGATTGAGTAGATTCCAGTGATACACTGGTACAAAAAGGTAACTTAGTATCATCTTTCTTTAGTCACTTATTACATGGAAGAAGATACATCAGGAGAATACTAAGTGTTTATTTAGTGGGAATATCTAGTACATAGAATATCTATAACCATGAAGTTACTGTTGTTTTATAGCAATTAACCTGAGTGTGTCATTTATAAGCATTCCTGTTGTTTATCATTAGGTTCACTAATGTCTCACAATTGTGATATAAAGGTGATTATTATAACACGTTAACTGACTTGTGGTTTATTGATGTGCAATCTTAAGAGTTAGTTTGTGCATATTTTAACTTAGTGCTGGGATTTTGGCATTCTGCTTCACTGGTTTCTTGTTAACAGATTATAGATATGTTAGCAGATTGTAGACATGTTAGCGGATTGTAGACATGTTAGTAGATTGTACACATGTTAATGGATTGTAGACATGTTAGCTTATTATAATAATATACAAAATTTATATGGTGCCCTTTATAATCTTTAAAAAGATTACTCTAAGGTTTCCTATCTCAATTAGTTTGCTAATTGTGTTATATGATAGCACACTGAAATGTTGTTGGCATGTTAATTTACTGATAGGTTGTTGACATGTTAATTTACTGATAGGTTGTTGACATGTTAATTTACTGATAGGTTGTTGACATGTTAATTTACTGATAGGTGTTGTTGACATGTTAATTTGCTGATAGGTTGTTGACATGTTAATTTACTGATAGGTTGTTGACATGTTAATTTACTGATAGGTTGTTGACATGTTAATTTACTGATAGGTGTTGTTGACATGTTAATTTGCTGATAGGTTGTTGACATGTTAATTTACTGATAGGTTGTTGACATGTTATTTTACTGATTGGTTGACATGATATAGATGTGTTGTTTGCTTACTGACCTCTTGTCAGCTTACTGTTAAGCTGCTGGCATATCTTCCCTGTATGTGTGTGTCATGGTTACACTTTGAGGACTTGTTGATCTGATAACTAACGTACTAATGATTTGTTGGTTATAATCAGTGATTGAACTAATTACATGACCAATTCATATCTTGATCTTAATTCTGTTCAAATAAGCTTTCCGCAGTCTGTTTTCTGACTTATGTTGACTTTTTGTCCTGTCCTTCTTAGATCTACTGCATTAAGCACTTTTAGATATTAATCCATGTGGCAGTGTAATTTTCTTTTGATTAAATAACATCATTGTCTAATAAAACTTCAAAAGTAGGTAACAATATTTTTAATTGGTCTAATATTATGATAACTTGTGCTCAAGATAGGATAAAACCACATTTTACAAATGTTGTTCACTTAAAACAAACAGGTTTTTTTTCCTTTTCAAAGTGATCCTTTTATCCCTAGATTTACTGTATTAATCTGTTTTGAATATTAATCAATATGCAGTATAATGGTTCTTTTGATTAAATAACAGGACCAAGATCATTGCTTAATAAAATTTAAAAGATGGGTAATACTTTTTTGAATGTATCTTATTTTGACAACTCAAGATCAAAATAGGCTAAAATGTCGTTCGGTTAAAACCATACTTTTTTCAAAGTAATTCTAGAGTCTGCTCAATCTCTTGTTAATCTGGTAGGGGCTATCAAGTGATGTCAACAAAATTGAACCAGCTTTCTGTTGATCCTGAACAGTGAAAATATAACATGAAAATATGTAATATCTTGATTCTCCGGTGGACTTTAGCACTAATCTGTTACCTTATTCTTATGAAACCATAACCATTAAAACTATTGGTAAATCTTGTCCAAGGGTCTGTGGCATTTCTGAAACCATGTGAAACAGACCATTTTAGTAATCATTGTGCCAATTGACCCTGTGAGCTATTGAATTGATTTGTACTTTGAACTCTTATTTCTTGTAATTATTATAGTTATATATAAAATTCCAAATTATTATTAATGTTGTTGTGTTACTAGAACATGAGTTTATTAAATGATTTGATTTAAGCTCATATTGGTAGAATGGTCTAATTTTATTAATTACATGAAGGTATATATCGATAAGATAAATATAAAAGTGTTGTTTATTTAGATGAAGTTGAGATATCGTATCTATTTGTTTGAAATGTGTTTAGTTACCAAAATTATTGCATTCCTCGTAAGAAAGGCCAGAATGTTAGCTTTGCGATTAAATCACACCTGTAGATGCAATAATTATCAATTGATGCCAACAGGAAGAGAAATTATTAGTCATTATATTTACCAGAAATGAAAGTTCAATAAAATCTTTATGTTTTTCTCTGTTAACAGTGAAGTGGAAACTTTGAACACATTATGCTATGGTAAATTTGTTTTCTGTATTTTGTTGCACTTTGCAGTTCCAAGTATGGCATTTATGAAATGTGAACTCAATTAATGTGGGAATCAAAATGATAATATATTGGATGTTAAAAGCATGTAAGAATAAAAATTCCCATTGAAAGGTGATGTAATGTGGAGTGCAAATTAAGTTATTGTGTGAAGTAGATGGCTTCTCTTGATCATGTGCTATGAATTTGCCAATTTTGAAAACTTGTTCATGATTGTTTTACATTTGAATATTTACAATCAATTATCATTGACATATTTTGCTAATGAATGAGGCTGATATTAAGCTGATGCGGTTGGGATAACATTCACAACGTTTTCCCATCATGTGTTGTCAGACAAATGAAAGGAGTTCCATTTTGGGTATAAAGTCTCCATTTTATTAATCATTTAAATGCATCGGTAATAATAAACAGAACTGCCACATTTAATACAAGTTGTCTGGTTATATAATTGGATGCATAGTGAAGATGCATAGTTGAACTGTAAAAATAAGATATTGATATTTTGTCTTATTAAGTGATTCTTATCATCCAGCACAAAATACTTTATAGTAGGTACCACTAGGAAAAATTCACCTGATCAAAATTTGCTGTTCCTTTGCACATTTATCAAATAGAAAGTCTTGCCTTCTGATGGCTAAAATGTTCAGTTATTAGTAACACAACACTTCAACATAATCTGTATTGTTGTAACACATTTCATATTTAAATAGATATAATATGTATGTGATATTAGGCGTATTAAAATGAGTTATACCTAGCCACCCTTGTTATCAGCAATGAATTACTTGACAGGGATGGATTTTCTGTTGTTTACGCAGCTGAAAATAAGGTTTTTGGAAATGGGGAGTGTGTCAAACTGGTGGTTTGATAAATTTCTCTTGCATAAGTCTTGTTTTATCTCCACTCTAGCAGTCTTGGATTATCCTAATAATGCACCCCCCCCCCACATACACACCCAGGTGCATGTGGCTGAGTTCGCTCTGGGACTTGAATTCCTTTCTCGCTTTTCAAGATATTTTTCAAAAGCCACTCTCATGCCTGACTTGATAAAACATGATGAGTATGTTGCACATAGTTATTATTCCTTTCACTATGCAGTCACCCTTTTATTATATGAATAACACATTTTCCACCAGTTCCTCCCCCCCAACTCTTAGTTTTAGCCTAACTTTAGCTAAAATTGGCATTAAAGTACAGGGTAGCAGGATAACACTCAGCGTGAAAGAGATACATATAATACATAATCCAAGTTATCACCTTATTTAAACACCACAGTGTTTCTGGTATCACATTACTGGAGAGTTTGTTCGACACAATCATGATTGTGTAATTGTGTTAATTATTTTATAAATACCTTTGAAGTAAAAATATGTTAATTAATGGTATTAGAAATGGGTTCCCATGACTTTTTCTTGGAACCTAAAAACAGCTTCCAATGGGTTCTCGTGATCACAATGGACGGAACTGAAAAGGTATTTCCCATGAAATTTTTTTAATCCAAAGGCCTGCGTTATGTATGGGAATTAAATTATTTGCTTTGGGATTAATATGATGTAGTTCAATTTTTATTTGGTTATAGAATAAGCAAACAAATTTTAGTGCAAACTGACAGATGATCCTGTAAAATGACGAATGATGCTGATTCATTATCACTAAGACAACAGACATATTCAGCACAATTATCTCGCCATCTTCATAATCTTGTGTGTTTTGACATCTTTATTTGCATGCTAGCTACATAGTTGCAGAATTTAAAAAAATGTTCTGGCAATAACAAAATTATATTATTTAAAATTATTCTGTGAATAAAATTTCATTATTTAATAATGTTTTATTAAGCTAGAATCATCTGTATTTGACACATGATTTTGGACAATTTTCTTGACAATGTCCCAGACAATTAAACAACTTAACAAAACTGTAGAAATCTACACTATAATAAATGGCAGATTTACTTTGAACTCTATTAAGAACATTCTACTAAATACACATGGTGTCAATTTTTAATCTATTAATTTTATCAAGTGAAGCAGTTCAAACTCTTTAGTGACAGTTGGATATGCAGATGATACTAAGGATTATAACTTGCTTACTTATCAGCTCTAGAAAAATATAATACACCAAAAAGAGCAACCAAAGACAAATTTGGGTTGATGCTTCATCATTATGATGATAGTAAATTAAATTATTTTAAATAATAGTTTCAAGATTTGATAAATCCTACTTTGTTACTGCAGAGTAACAAATGAATTAACTGAGTGAACACCTAATGCATATATACATGCTCAAGTAAATTTTGTTAAAAGGAATAATTGTATTCTAATAAAATGAAAGGAAACCTTTCATTATATTTATTGTCTGCAACACTTAATTATCTTCATTTGTAGATAGTTTTTAACTAAATATTTTTTCCCCACAAGTTATATATATATATATATATATATATATAGTGCATGGGTTGATCCAGAAACAATTTTAGATAGATGGGTTATGGGTATATATATATATATATATATATATATAATTATATATGGCTTGTTTATAAACATGTTGTAGGGAGGGGTAAATATAGTAACATATTAAATCTGTGTACATGCACATATATATATATATATATATATATATATATATAAATAATTATATATATATACAAGAACCTGTTTTATATATATATATATATATATATATATATTCAGAACAGTATATATCTCAGTCCACTCATCCACTTTTATATATATATATATATATAGTTATATAGTTATATATGTGTTTAAGATTATATTATAAGCATGTTGTAGAAGGGTAAATTACTAGACCTAGAAGTTTACAAATAAACTGAGAGTACAGCCATATATAATTATATATATATATATATATATATATATAAACTCTATCTAAAATTGTTTCTGGATCCACCCATGGCCATGCACTAGATTCTATAATACTATTAATAGTATCAATATTAAAATATCAAAATTGTATAGATCTAGGACTAGATCTATCTGTCTGTCTCGGTGTCTTATTAAAATCTTGGCAAAAATATAACTTGTTTTTCATCTCTCTAAAACATATATAATTCACACAGTTAAAATACATTATGATTATGCCGATAAGACCTATCGGCATAATCATAATGGTATTTAACTGTGTGAATTATATATGTTTTAGAGAGATGAAAAACATGCAATAAATATATTTAAATCAAACTTTTAAAAGACCCAACCTTAAAACAGCTGTATGTTTTATTTACTCAAAAAAAAAACATTCGCGCAGCTGTGTCAACTTCCTTATTAGGCAGATAGAGTGGCTACTATCTAGGTCACACCCGGGTACACTCTATAAAGTACCCGGGTGACCAAATGTACCCGCGGGCACCAATAGCCTTTTATCTTTTTACCATCAGGATTGATCAGTATTCGTTATTTGCGTTTGTTCTATATCTGCACTGAAATGAGATGGTTATTTAATTCGTATTTAGGTGTAAGGGGTGTTCTCAGAAACCACAGTCTAAGTCTCTATATAGGTACATCTGTCGTTGTTGATAATTCAATTATTAAGGTAACTATCACTAGATTCATTAGCGTCAATGCGGTGGAAGTTTCGCCCTTGGTAGTTTAGTCCCATTCTTAAAAACTTCGTCCCACAGTCGAGGATATATAATATAATTATATAGCATACTATGCATAGTACATCCTCTCTTACTTGATATATCAAGACTGATTTGAACAGGTTATTTGTAAGCCCTGTCATATCACCTGTGGCTGTGAATTAAACATTATCTAATGATTAATCAAAGCTGTTGCCAAAATCATCAGATGCAACAGTATTCAAGCAAAGGATTTGGGTTTTAGATTGTCTTAGACTAGTCTAGTGTGTCATTACGATGACACTTTATAATCTATAAATTAATAATTTAACAGTAGATTGACTTGACTATTGACAGGTTCTGAATAATTCATAATTAATTGGCTCATTTGTTCAAGTTAGATAGGACTGAATCTCAATTTGTTATGTTATATTTTCTATGGCACTAGAAAATTCATAACAAAATCAGATTGATTGAACACATCAGACTGGGAACTATGCCATTTTTAAACAGTGGATCATGATGATTCGATGTATAATAAATTTCAGTGGTTTTCACTGCACATAACTGTAGTGATATAGAGCACAGATTTACAGCTAGTTTACTTCCAATTTTCAGGACTAATAGAGCTATGCTCACAAATATTATAAATGATGTCAAAATGTGTAAACGATCACCCGCGCATTGATATCTCAGATATAGATCTAGTTGTTTGTATTTAAGTTAGAATTAATGGTTGATTGATTGCTAATTTCATGCAAACATTGATTATATTTTGAGCTATTTTAGCATGAAACCCACTGACTATTCAGAATTAAGTGATGGCTATACCAAACCAATATCTGTTTCTTCATTCAAGTTTGTTCAACATTAGTTGTGGTGAAATTTTGTTTTATCAATCTGTGACAATTTCAGCATAGCTTATATCAAAAAGATCTATAGGGCATTGATGTGTCAATACAAAATTATCACAATACAAAATGAGGCCATATGACAACAAAACATATTTGACAAGACCCAACACTATTAGTTTCAATTAATTTGAAGATATTTGATTTATTGTGATATATGCACTTATGGTACACTTGCTGTGTAATCAGTTTAAAAAGTACTGGAGCACTTGCCCATGCATGGAAAGTGTTTAAGGATCTGGAGCTCTAGACACTTTATACAAATTTTAATGATGGGGAAGTCTCCAAGAGTGGGTTAATTCTCCAGACTTATAATGTGGAAAGCTTACAAGAATGAGTCAAATTTTGCAGACTTAAAGGAACAGTCCACCTTCATTTCAAATTTTCAAACTAATGCAGCTATGCTGATTAATCAACTTTGGGTTTTAATGGCCTGTGGGGGCCACCATTTTTAAGCTAGACAGAGACTGGAAGCTCCTGAATGCTGACTTCACTTGAACCCAGCAGTTTGACCAGAAGTCTATACAGCTCGTAGAAAAGCATGTAAAGAAATAAGCGTGAGCAAAGAATTATTCTAGAACAAAACACAATTATCTTGTTAAAAGTATGTCATGAATGACATACAATCATATCAGTTTGAGTGAAAGGAACCTTAAAGAAGAGGAAGATTATTAAAAATGGCTGAGATATTAATGCTCAAAAGCAACTATAATCTGCGTCAGTCTAGAGAGGGCTCATATGACGTCAGAGCATTTGAGTTTTCTCCTTTCTGTCTTTGAATCTGGCTTCTGGTGTAGCCATAATGGTGGCCCTCCAGTAATTTGGATTATTTCCCTAAATCTATACTAATTACTATCAGGTATATTTCATGATTATTATTGTGGAATTTTTAGTTACTGTTCTAAGCATTACATATTTAAGAAATATTTTCGTAGGATGAACTGTCCCTTTAATCAGGGAAATCTTGGGGGGGGTGCCTTGAAGCCACCAAGAGAAAAACTTGTGGGATGAACCAGGGATAATGGCACTCCTGTCATTCACTCATCTCATTTATAATTAATTAATTGTACTTTACTATACAGAGATAGTATGAATTTGACTTCATATCAGGATAAATATTTAGGTAGAAACTTGCCATTGTTCTATCAGCACTTTGTTACTAAAAGAAATGACCAAATGGTGATTCATTTGAGTCCTAAGAAAGACAAAGTCTCAAGGGCAGAAAGATCTAAATCAGCATTTTGAAATTTGTCAATTTGACACTACATAAACACATATTAGTGGCCATGCCTGACAGAAATCAGAAGGACAATTTATTTAAATCTCTTGAAACGTAAATTTTTCAATATTAGAAAAGATTTAGCTTTAAATTTACCAACGACTATTTTGAAAATAAACTTTGTTTTGGTGTCTAGTTCCAAGAAATGCAAGAGAGTATATTTTCCATCCAGAATAGCTATAAATCTGCAGTTTTAAAAAAGAAACAAAAATTCAGTTTTATCTGAAATTGTGAAAAATGCCAAAACAAACCAAAGGTAATTCTTTTCTATTTTATTTGATTAATATATTTCTGTTAAAACTCTGATATATCGGTCAGTAACCAATTTAGTGATCTTGGAGTTTAAAAAAAAGTACTTTCTAATGTCCTCTTTTTTGCCACTTGTAAGAAGACGCGGTAGTAATAGTATGTGGATTCTAAGTATCAAACACACATGTGATGATTTTTAAATGATTCAAATACTTCAGAAAAAACTTACAAAATGCCTAAAATATGTAAGGGGATTCATGTCCCATTAATGGAAGAAAAGAGGAAAATTTATATGTTATGATTTTGGTAAGATATACCATAATCACAGGCTGTAGTTTTAGACTGTATACTTTATGATGACATTTATACAGTTGTATTTCAGGATAAAAAAAGATAACATTATTAACATTACTGTTTGTGCCAGATGTCGAAGAGACCCAGTTCTGACATGGCCAAATTTCGTCAGGAGTTTGCCAAAGCTAAGCACATTGTTGTGCTAACTGGAGCAGGTGTGAGTGCTGAAAGTGGTGTGCCTACATTCAGGGGTGCTGGAGGCTTCTGGAGAAAATGGCAGGCTCAGGTAATGTATTTAAGCTTATATTTAATGATATTATTACTACTTAATTAAGAAGCAGCTGAACAGAAACCATCAGTTGTTAACAGACTTTGTCATTGCCAGTATTACCGTTAGTGAAAAGTTGCCATCCCCTGTTAACAGTGGGCACCATAACTATTTCTAACTCGAGACCGCATTTGGTAACCGATGCAATGCATTTCACCTGAATCGGTCTATTCTGTACTCCGTCAGCCAAATTGTGTCACTCTCACACATATATTAACTATAGTCTCCTTCCATGCAGTATGCCTGCTTAACTCCCCCCTCACTCTCTCTAGGACCTTGCTACACCTGAAGCATTCCAGGAGAATCCATCCTTAGTGTGGGAGTTCTATCACTATAGGCGAGAAGTGATGATGTCCAAGGAACCAAACCAGGTATGATGATTGAATGGGTGAGTGTCAGGTGTGTATACTGATTATAAATAAATTTCATTCTACTTCATTAATGTTTTAAATTATTAGAAATTAATGTTTTGTATGTACAACTTGAATAATAATGTTGTTGGACAAATTAACAATAGCACTGAAGCCTGTTATCAGTCTTGGGATTTGTTTGGATTTAGAAAGAAACTAAATATATCATAGTTGCTAAAATTAATATGAAGTGTTTTAACAATAGTCATATTCCACACATTTTTATTTAATAATAGTAATAATAATGACAGTCTGAATTGGTGAATGGATAAAGATGATCCATAATCTAATGCTTCTCTCTGAGAACTAAATGTAAATATTTAAATTCGGAATATAAAGTTGACATAGAGTGTGGGTTACTGGTAATTACTTCGGTTAGCGTATTGTATTAGATACCTACAGATCTGGGTTTCCAGTCGTGCCTCTTTTAGTGGAATGTTTCCAGTGAGAGTTGGCTCTTCATTATGTGTCCCAGTTATGACCAGAACCAAGACTAAACAAAGCAATTACTCACACACACACACACATTTATCAAGTGTTCTTCCACTGTTTTGATTATTCAGCTAAGGCTGAATTAGCTGTTTGTTTCAACATTAGTTTGTGTCCTTTACCATTTGAATAATAAATTTAATTCCCTCAACCTAGTGAGAGAAATTGACTCTCTCTCACTGAGTGTGTGTGTGTGCTTTAATCCTGGAGACCTGGAAATAGGAATGAGTGAGGCTGTAGTTGAATCTGCCAGTAACTGATTCATAATGAATTATATTAATTTCATGGCTATAAAGAGCATTATTATGGGCATTATTATACCAAAAATATCTAAACATTTATACCTCATAACAGAGCTCTTATGTTAATACTTCTTTATATCAGGCTCACATTGCTATTGCGGAGTGTGAGAAGAGACTTGCCCAACAGAATCGTAGACTTGTTGTTATTACCCAGAATATTGATGAACTTCACCACCGAGCAGGATCGAAGAATGTTCTAGAATTACATGGTATGACACAGTGACTGCTTCGGAATTAACTTTACAAAATATATTAATATTATTTAATCACTATATTTGCCAGTAAAGCCCAATTCTCTGTTTGATAAATGTTAACAACCAAATGGAGTCAGATCTCAGATGCATGATTACAGCAACAGACATGATCATCTTCACTTAGAATAATGTACAGTTATTATCTACCTTACTTATAACCACAATATTAAATGAAACTGATGAAAATTATTGGGTTTTTCCCGGCACCTATGGTTTCAGGGCTGGATAATCTCTGCAGAATATCTCACAAACAGATGTAAAACTGGAATAGTTCAGGAGATAATTTAACACTTTTAAAAGTGTGTGAAGTATAAAGAACCAAATGTTATCGAATCACCAACTTTGATCTGTGAGCTAGGTATTTGTATTGGTCCACTTGACATCAACTTTGTATACTTCTGCGAGTGAAACATCCACCCACTCTCTAACCATTGTAACAGTTATCACAAAAGCCTGGAAATGATCAGAACTGTGTGTGTTCAACATAAGGTCACCCTGTTTTGTTATATGAATGCTTAAAATGATATAGTATTTCAGTTGTATGTTAATTGTTTGAGTCAAGTTCTGTATTTACCATCAGTGGCACTCTCACTTCAGGTATTATTTGAGCAAACATGTCAATATTGTTGATCATTTGATTCCACAGGAAAAGCATTGTATAACATGAAATAATATAATGTTTCAATAAGCAATTATAAATTTTGCACTTTCCTCCACCAGGAAGCCTCTTTAAGGTGCGATGTATGTCTTGTGGTACTGTGGAAAATAACAGAGATTCTCCAATATGTCCAGCACTGGCGGGGAAAGGGTTAGTGTTTATCTTTTCATATCAGAAATATTTGATGGCATGAATACTATCTAAAGCTTGGGCGAGACTGATTTTTATTCAGCCTCAGTACCGGTTACATCAAGAATAAATGGTTATGAAGGCTATTCTTTAGGAAAATGGTATGATCAGATGAAATATCTGACAGAACTGGGATTCATTTCCAGACCTAAAGAGGCGCCTCTGTGGTCTAGTGGTAGTGTGTTGGACCACATATCACTACCATCCATGTTTGAATCCTGGCGTGGGCATATCTGAAGGTTGTTTCATCTTTGACTTCGCTTCATTACCTTTGGTGGTCACTCGGCCCATTTAGCCTACCTTGTGCACAAAAGTGGCTGTAAAACACCAATCATCATCATTTCTAACTACCTATATTGTGATTTATATGTTAAGTGTATATGGCTGTTTAGCTGTGCTAGTGAAATAACATATTCAGCTCTATGTTCACTTTAGTAGAGCACTTGATATAGAAATACCGGAGGAAATCATGGGAACAAAAGAACATTGTTTGTCAAAAGGAGTCTTTAAACATCTCTTTTACTGATGAATTAGCAACATATAAATAATTAAATGATTATGTTGAGTGAAGTCAAATTACAGCAAACTCTTTCTCCAAATATTTTGTGTCGCTGTTTATCATACAAAAGGACCTGTCGTAGAATACCACTCATATGTTTTTATGATCTGGGGTGATTTCAAGAATGGTTAATTTATTTGCAATGTACTTGTTTTATTTCAGAGCTCCTGATAAAGAAGCCACTGATGCCAGAATACCCGAGAAAGATCTGCCAAGGTGAGAAGAGCATCACTTTTTGTTGTTATGGTAACCTGTTTCATTCATCAAATTAAACAAAGCTCCATGGTTGTGGATGACGTGGAGATGATACAGAACATGCATTCGTCTGTTATCTAGATGTAAAAAATCTGGCTGCGGTGGGATGTTACGTCCTCACGTTGTCTGGTTTGGTGAGAGTCTGGACAGTGAGGTGCTTTACCAAACGGAACAGGAACTGTCAAAATGTGACCTCTGTCTTGTCGTAAGTAAAACATTCTAGAAAGTGTTGATATTTTATTCGAACTTGTCTGATCTATGAACTTTTCAATAGTAGAAGTTTATAGTAAAACAGTTGACTGATTTCATATGTATGTGTATGTATATGTAGGTAATGATTTGCTAATAATATTTCACAATATAATGATGAATTGTCAGTAATAAAGATTACATGTTGATATTATTTATGGGTATGACATCTATAATGTTCATAATGCACAATCATTAGAGTGCTCTGCAAATCTCTGGACCAGGATTCAATTTGAATCAAGTTACTTGAGTTTTGAGGATATTACCCCAGAGTTGCGTCCCTCAGCCATATATGCCAGCTATGACCAGTGCTAAGGCTGAACAAATTTCTCGCACTTGTCATTTACTAGCTTTTAACTTTTGGCATTCCCCTTCAGTCTCTTTGTGTTGTTATTAGTAGGTATATATGTGAATTATATATATATTTCTGCCATACTGAGTCAATCGTACTGAACTTTATTCACTGTACTGTGTGCTGTAATGTGGTTTGCCTGCTGTACTGACTGAATTGTGTTGGACTTACTTCACTGTACTGTAATATAGTATTAGGAGTTTTTCGTGATTAGATGGGAGCACCTCCATGACCCAATTGGTTGCCATTGACCTGTAGCATCTAGGTTCAAACCATGGATAAGCTATGTCAGAAGGGTGTATAATATCTCACTTTGCCTTGTTATGTCTAATATTTATAAAAATAATTATTAATAAATGGGATGGGCAAACTTCCACAGTTTGTACCAGAGTGACGAAGCCTTTTGTTTTGTTTTTATTTACTTTGATGACATCAGTTAAAAATGATTATACTGTGTATACTATAGGTTGGTACATCATCAGTAGTCTACCCGGCTGCAATGTTTGCTCCAGAGTTGGCTGCCAGAGGAGTGACCGTGGCAGAGTTTAATATAGAAAATACACCAGCGACAACACGCTTTGGGTAAATTAAGTGAACCAAATATACTCAGAATCATCAAAAAGCACTTTATACATGGATTGTCATAATTTTATATGCTATGACATACAGAAAACAAACCAACATTTTATGTCAAAATAATAATTGAAATGTCCATTTACCACAATTTAATAAATAATATGGAAACGTGCCACATTTGGTAAATTGTAGTTCTGGAAAATATCTGAAACCATTTTCCTGGTTTTCTTAAATTTTACTACAGAACAATTATAATGGTGGCTTTAATTTTGAACTAATCAGCATCTATAAATAACATTTTCGTACATTTTTTCTGACACTAAGTTTCCAGTCTCTTGTGAACCCTGTAAATGTGTTTCTTGCTATTATTAAATTTAAAGTGCATAATACTGAATGTAAAATTGAATGACAAGTCATGTTTTGAATAGTAGTATTTTGTTATTTGTTTATATTTATTATAAGACCATTGATATATTTATCAAATCTGTTTTTTTACTTTCTTATATTGGTTCTTTTTAGATATCACTTTCAAGGTCCTTGCGGGACCCATGTACCAGAAGCTTTGGCACCATGTCCTGATGAACTGGTTAATGGATAGGGAATCATACATGGATAAGAGATTTGGACTAGCATCCAGACTTCCTTCCTGTGAACTAATATTAGGAGACAGTCCAATTTGAATATTTAGAAATTGTTTCTGAAAAAAGTTCCTTTTTTATGTGTAAAGTTAAGCATAACCAGGAGCAATCTCTTGGAGTACAAATAAAGTTTATGTAAATTATATATATATATATATATATATACACACACACACACACAGATAAACTATTAAAACATGATAGACTGCAGTACTTACTTTACAGCATCAGAAGTTATTTATTTAGAATAAACAAATTATGGTGTCTCAGAATGTATGATGGTTGAACCAATATGATGGTTTATATTATCAAAATATAAATTTTAAAACAGTAAATGGTTGCTGTAAAAACAAACCTGTGTCTGTGCACCCATAGATAGATTCATATGTACATGCACACATGAAAAACGCAATCACTACTGGTATTTCAAGCTTTTATTTGAAAGATCACCATCACAGAATCTGGTAGACGGAGTAATATTCTTCCAAATTCAATTGGCACTGATCAGGTTTCAAAAGCAGCAGAATAATCTAACATTTATACAATAGTATATAGCTACTGTTTATAATATCGGGTGAAACAAACCATTCACTATAATGTCAGGCATGTCAAATTTCGATGGACTGGTTTTCTTTCTAATCCTTAGGATTATGTTTGGCTCTGAAAATGCTCAACTTTCAGCATTTTCTTACCGTACTCGATTTCACTGCATCTTTATTTTGTTGCTGTTTTTATTCCCATATGATAACTAGTTTTGTACACTAACAAATCTCTAATTTATATATTAAATTACCAGAATGAGCCACAAGTCGGCTTCTGGCATTCCTGGAGAACTAGTGAGTTAGGTAAGTGGATGTTTAGGCCATGAAAATTTAAGCCTGGATCTTTAGGACATGATTAGTTAGTACAATCTGATGTTTAGGTCACACCCCAAAATAAAATAAATATATAATTATTGGCTTTTAGCTACATTTTGTGCAAAAATACTAGTGTAATAGTCATCTGAACAGTATTTATTATTAACAAAACAACTGACAATAATTTGTTGGTAAGAAATCAGTGCGAGGCTGATGTATTGGTGTTGTGATAACAATCATACACCGACACTGTGCCTCGCAAAGAACTGATCTGATGCATTCTATGTATCATCAGAGGGCACCCGAGATAACATTTTGTACTCCATCACACACCAGTCCGGTACTCGTCTAAACAAAAATATTGCATCTGCATTTGTTAATTTTAGTTTGTGTTATCCAAGCTGTAGGTCTCGCAGAATATCTACAGCAATGGATCGTCATCATCAATGGTGACCTGAACATCTCACTTTCATGGCCTAAATATCTGTCACTTAAACATCCTACATCGTACCTGATTTTTCATCTGATCATCTCGTTTTCCTAAAGAATAGCCTCCATAACCATTTATCTATGAGGCTAAATAAATAAAAACCACTGACTCGCCCAAGCTTTGGATAGTATTCATGCTATCAAAGGTTTTCTGATATGAAAAGATAAACATTAACCCTTTCCCTACCAGCATCAGATATATTGGAGAATCTCTGTTATTTTTCACAATACCACAAGATTTACATTGTACATCTAACTGCCTAACCATACTAATCTGTTTTGGAAAATGGTTGCTGCTTTACAGCTACTTATGCACATGGTTGACTAAAGGTCCGAAGCATTCACCAAAGGTAACGAAGTGAAAAATGAAAGCTGATATGCTCTTCAGATATGTATGACTAGGTCATGATTTGAATCCCAATATTACAGGTCTGTGGCCATCAGCCATTTTATTGGACCTCCACTTTCTAATCCCCTATAATCTAATGTTTACTTTTGATACTACATCATTCAGACATCACCATATAATTTATAAGCTGTTATTAGAAAATTGTACTAAATACAACCAAATGAATCTTGGAATTATTATCTTAAAAGTAATATCATCAGGCTGACAACACGTAAATATGTGACCTATTATTAAGTTGTTGTTGATTTGAGCTGTGTTACATCGGCACTGGTCACACATAGATGAGGATGGGGCAACTCACAGGTATGGGCAGGATTCGCATCCACAACCTGGAGGTTTGCAGTGCAGTGCTCTAACCACTCCCTCATAGAAGCACCCCACCTATTATTAAGTATTTTGATATAGAACCTCTGTAACATGAACATAAAACAGACCATAATAAAAAACTGAACATTATGTAAATATACACCTAATATTAATAAGCTCTTTCAAGGTCTCTCTCTCTCTCTCTATATATATATATATATATATATATATCAATCATAATGACTGATTAAAATCAGCACCTTACATAAAATACTAGGAAATATCTTAAACTGCAATTATTCCTTCCTGTAATCAATCTGATTACAAAACAGGTGGTGCATAGGATCAGTATTTAAACATTTTAGCCTGACAATGAAACTTCAACCCAATAAAGTAATTGTTATTCTTGTGAAATATATGAATATGTCTGAGCAGTGCATATATTAAAATATAGGTTGAAATAAGTAAATGATAACAACTCCTGCTTATACCTTAGACAGCACCATCAAGTATGATATGTTTCAAGATATACTGTAAAAACAACTGATATCTTGTACTAAACAACCAAATATGCCCTAAACATTCACAGATGTAGTCAACAATCAGGCAATGAAATAAGACAAAACAAAACAAAAACATCACCATAAAGGATTTGAAAGATGGAAAAGAAAAATATGTTTAGTGATACAATAATGATTGTATTTTTGATTATAAACATTCAAATAAAGCTAAAACAATAAAAGCTTAAATCGATACCACAGCTGCTATACACGTCAAAACAATATAAATATACATAATCTTAGCAGGTGCTTTATCAATCATTAATTGGAATATAATACTGGGATAAGCCAATTATTCTTAATGCTTCAGAGTGCTATGGAAACAACTAATTCCTGGAAGCTTAAGGAATGCTTTAATTTGAAGCTGAACAGATAGTTTTATTCTGTCAGATGTGTGTGTGTCTAAATCAATATATTTCATGACAGATATCACCCAATACAACAGATCATAGAGCACCAAAGGTGATTTAGAAATATATGCTGCCTAGAGTTAACAATTTAAAACAAAACACCGGTGCTGTTTTCGCCAAACCTGTTTATCCACTCCCACACCGACTGCAAAAACCACTTGCTCTGAATGTTACTATCAAGTGTGTTTGCTTCATCCGTGAAGAGATTATCAGTTGCGCTCTCCTCTACAAGTGAGTCTTCACTTGTATTGCCCATGAGCATCAAGAATGACAAATAATCTACGAATGGTTTGGACAAAAGAATCCTGCGTAAGGAACCAACATAAGGAAGTTTGATCGTTGCCACAAAATCGCAAATATAAGTGACTGCATTCTTACCATCTTCATAGACGGTAGGCCAACTGATAAATATTGCATACAGTACCCAAAGTAATAAAAACAATAACAACACATACTTTGAAGCTGTAAGCAAAACCTGACAGAGCACCCAAACTGATCTGTATGAGTGTGGATCTGTCAGACTGACACGTCCACACCCTTTGGTCTCGGAATAGCTCAGTGTTGTCAGATACAGTTTAGTGGGCTGACTAGAACCACAGCTGTTTATAGCATGAATCTGGACTATGTACGAAGTATGTGGTAACAGATTTCGGATCACCGCAGTAACGCGTCCCATCGTCGACTTCACGCGGAATACCTGGGAATCAGGCCCACGTTTTCTCCATGGTAGGCCCTTCCCTGCAGCAAACTTCTCCCTGTTTTGTCTGATGATTTCCAAATCAGATCGAGCTGATTTCGACCATTTGTTGGCCATGTGTATCTCACCTGTCTTGTCTTCTGTGAATGTAGAATAAGGCTGACAGACTACGATGTAACTTTGTATGATGTAACTGTTTGGACACTTGAAGGTGATACTAGCTGATGTTACACCAACTGTACACCATGAAGACAAAACATGTGGAACACTTGGCACTGTAAAATATTATAAACATCAAAATTATTAGATCCTATAAGAAGCAGTAACACATTTAAAATGCTGCAGTTGGCATCATAAGCAACGATACACCTTAAAGTAGAGCACAGACGGGATCTATGTAAATCCTTTCCATTACTGTATTTCAGGAATCTACACCTTCCATTTTTCACCAAACTATAGTGACAGATGAAAACACCACATCAATCCAGATTTGTTTAAGCTAACAGTCAGATATCCATTTCCAGTAAAAGACATCTTATTTACATCTATGTGCAAATTAAGCACCAGAGAATACTTTTACATATGACATTATATTTGGAAATTACAAGAATAAAAACATATTTCATCATTGACAGATGTTTTACAATAGAGCACTGGGAATAAAAAGCCCGCACTCTGAAGACACCTAGAAAATTAACTGAACAACCCCGTGAGATAGCTTTCCAATATTAAAGTGACATTCAGTTCATCAGAAGATGCCTGCATTTTATTTTAATGATTTTCTTTTGAATTTGAATAATGAACTAGTGGATTCTTACAAAAATAGGTCTTTACTCTGTGTGTGCAGTTTTAAAACAACTAGATGTTGTAAGAAATGACGCATTTTCGAAATCGACAGAAGAAATACACTTCCCTTTAAATATGAGGTGTAAACAATATTATACAACCATTTCAATAGTTTGTCAAGGGCATAGTTAATCTGAAGGTGTAAAACTCTAATGGCGGCTCTTAACCACTTCGGAATTTACTTAATGCTTCAAACACACATTATTATTGATTTATATGATTAATAATGATGAAAATATTACCTTGATTGGGGAATGTGAAAGCTCTAGTGATAAGACTTTTGTACTGATGTAAGCTGAGATTCTCCTTCTGAACCATCCGCAATTCAGGAGCACTGTCCATAGAAACTGGTCCAGAATCAGCTGATAACTTCACCAGATCACTGTCAAAATTATTTTAAAAAATTACTTCAAATACCATGAAGCAATCATTCACCACCTTAAAATATCTCAAGACAGAAAGGCTTAAATTTTATTTTGTAGGTAAAACTGAAACAGTATATATATATATATATATATATATATATATGAACAAAATTAAACAAGAAATATCTTGCATCAGTATTTAGGAAATATATAATTGTTTCTGATATAAAGACCAAAAACCAATTATTGTGCAATTGCAATGACAATAAAATGGCTGAAACTCTCTTCTGAGAAGAACAATTTAATTCTAATTCATGAAACAGCTTATGCTTACTTTTAAACTAGATGTAGTTATTAATAGTAACTCACCTTTCAATTCTCTTCATTGCCTGTTTGGATAAAGAAATTTAATAATGTCATAAGAAATATAGTAACATAGTATCAATAAAAAGAGACATGGGTACCGACTACTTTACGGATATACTACAGTATCCCTATGAAAGATATAACATTAATATATGGTGGACTGCCAATTACATCAAACTAAACCATAAAAAAACAAGCTTTTCACCCTTAAGAACTGAATGGGTTTTTCCTCTGGTATATGACAAACAGATTCTCCAGAACCCAGCGCTCCTTCGCGACTGACGACCTCAAAGTCGACTTCATTGAACCGCAGCTCATTTCGTGTGATGGCTGGCTTTAGCAGCATCTCAATGTGGCGTACGTAACTCTTCTCTTGTTTAGTTATGGCATCGTGCAAACAGTGCGTTTGTTTTGAAATTGCGGTCTTCTTCCTCAGTAACTCCAACTGAAATTTAAATAAGTATTTTACCTTAAATAGAACACAAAGAAGAGTTTGCTCTCTTCTTCAATGCTCTACTTTCTGATGCTTACCATTTTATAGAGTTCCTGTTTTTAAGAATGAATTATTAAATAGATCTTAATTTTAATGATCTATCAGCAGCAAGATACCATTACTATCACCTCCATCACGCATACGGGGCCAATGGGAAGACAGCTTCGGCTACATTGGTCCCCCAATTTCTTTATATGTAATATACTTGTAAAATTGCATTATGTATACGTTATTTGATATTGAAATTGGAAAAAAATACTACTACTACTACTAAAAAAAAAAATACTACTACTACGCAGGAGGATACATCAAGCCAATTTTAATTCCTGAATTCACAGGGATTTCTTAGTCTTGGGATCAACTCTAAGCGAGGGGTTTAGTTCCTGAAGAAAGAATGATCTGTGACAATATTACTGACCTTCAGCCTTTGTCCTAAAGCATTTAGTTCACATCTCTCATTCTTCTTTGTTTGTGTGGCATCCTTAAAATTTGTTATGACTTGATTCAGCTGTTTCTGTTATCACGATTAAAATATCATATAAATACATTTCATCACGATATGCGGAAAAAAACAATTTGAGATATATAAATAATCCCAATTGTACTTCTGACGGAACAAGGAAGTTATCATACAGAAAATCCCATATCGAATGATTGATCCAAAACTGAATAATAAAAATCTATTCACTGTTCATAAAGCAGTATTCTTACCATTACCTCATAAAGTATATATACTTTTGGCTGATAATCCATAGCATCAGAAAAAAATATACATGACTGCATGCAAAAATTCTGTTCAGCAACATCTTTAGTCATCTTTTAAATATTTGTTTAATTTTTTAAATAGAATTCAATAGTACTATTCCTCTTAATAGATTATTTCTGACAAATTTCATGCAAAAAGAGACGATTTTCTTAATAAGCCAGTAACAGTTTCTGAGAGAAAAACACGAAGCGAGTCCTATACAAACATAATACTATTAACAGAATGATGTGCGTGTATTATGAGAGAATCACGAAGACCAACCTGCTTAATTAGATACGCATCAGCCAAATCCAAGTAGACGTGTTGTTTATGGTAATTTGACTTACTGGGCCCTTGTGTTATACATTTAGGACAGATCAGGACGTCACATGACTGACAGTAGATTGACACGATCTGGTCTTTGTGGCTACTACACACGAAGTCATCAAGGTGGCTTCTCGTGTCCTGTTGCCAGCTCATTACTACTAGCTCTTGTTATGTTTCAAATCTGAAACAGGAAGACGGTCAGCGAGTAGGTTTCATCAATGAACTGGCACAAAGGGCTACTCAGCGTAACCTCTTGTTATGAAGTATTTGAATAAAATAGCCTTGTATGTGTCTTTTGTTTCTTAGTGCATGAATTGGAATACTTATTTCCTTTGCTCTGCATTCTCGTATTTCACAAACTGTAACATATTGTATGTTATTATATCATATTATAATGCAGAGTTGTTTGATTTAAATAATTTTAATTAAATCGTTGATTTCAATAACTGCAAATTATTTTTAAATAATGCATTTTGATTTCTTTGATTTTTATGATTATTGCATTTATTTTTATTGATTATTCTGTAAACATGTGATTTATCAATTAACTTGCAAACTGAGATTTTATTTAAAATCAATTGCAGCTTACCAGTATGCAAGATAATTATTTTTACATATATTTATAGCTGATGATGATGATGATGATTGATGTTTTATGGCCACTTCTGTGCACAAGGTAGGCTAAATGGGCTGAGCGACCTCCAAAGGTAATGAGACGAAGTGAAAGACGAAACAACCTTCAGATATGCCCACGCCAGGATTCGAACATGGGTGGTAGTGATCTGTGGTCCAACACGCTACCGCTAGACCATGGAGGCGCCCGCATATATTTATAACTGAATTGCAAATAGATCTCAGCACCATGTATTCTAACAAGTCATACTAATCAGTGACAACTTCCTAAATCTATGGTTGGAATTTCGACAATAGAAGTTGTCAAGTGAAGCCAGCTGGCTTCAATGCGATAAATTGAATACATTTGGGACGATCTTGTGACACATGAAGACATGTGAAATCACATCTTTTCTATGCATTTTGGGGATCACTGAGTTAATGTTAAGCACTTGCTGTTTAGCCATAATGGGTATATATCAGATGAGCAATCACATAGATTCAGTATTATTCATTCATTCATTTGTTTTCACTCATTGGATAGCATCAGACAATTAGCCTTATGCCATGACAACATAGTTGATTGAGCTGATATATAGTTTACACTCTAGAAGTAGCATTGCTACACATTACTCAGACTCCACCAACAGGTATAAAGATGCCTTTCTACCAAACAATGCCTATCCAAGGATATATACCAGCCCAACTACACTGCTTCAGATGTCATCGATGGAATCACACCATAAAAGTGTGCAGATTCAACCCAAGGTGCCAGCACTATGGGAAGCAAAGCCCAAATGATACCCCAGCTAACTACGTGTTAGCTGCAAAAAGTCAGAGCAGCCAATATGTATCAATTACCAGGAAAACCACAACCCAGCATACAAATTATGCTTATCAAGGATAAACATGGTTTATGCCACTCCGGTGCAGATGGGACTAGAACCCCAAAAGGAAACCATCCCACAACTACAAATAATCAAATCAACCCAGCACCACGGAAGCCCTCACAACAGGTACCAGCATGTTATCTACAATTGTCCTTCCCACCACTCCTCCAAACAAACAAGAGAATCATCATGAAGGAACAACATCATGAAGGTTCAACAGTTAACAAAGGATAGGTTAGTGATGACAACAGTCACTGCTATCCTCGGCTAACATGAGTCACTTGATGAAAACAGTGGACACCATCAAGGAATTCATCAAGACATTACTCAGGGAGTTGTACAACAAGGCAAAGGAGGATCTAAAAGCCACAGAGAAATTCATCCTACAAGACTAGGTGCTCCACTTAGTTCTAGATAGTGCCATAACCTCGTCCTGGATGGCCCCCTTAAAAATAAAACAAAAAAGTCAACCCAAACTACAAAAATCCAATCACCAGCAACACAAAGAAATCACACCAAAGCATTTAACCCAGCTACAATCCAACAGAAATCTCCTGTTAGCCACCATCCAAGTCAGTCACCCAGAAATCATCATGCTTCAGGAGAAACTCACCAAGAACATGCCCACCACCAAAGCTTCCAGGGCGCAATGTATACCACAAACCAAGAAAAATCAACTCACCCGCATTGGACAGATAACTTGTCACAGCAGTTAAACCTGAAGTGTCCCAGGTTTCCACATCCACCCCACAACAGAAAATAAAGACTGGGAAACTCTGACCATAAATGTACAAAGATTCAAGAACACAAAACTTGATGTGATCAACACATATATACGTTTCCCCATGGCACCTCAATGCAAATTCAGAAGTCTCAGTATCGTCTAATACCATACCAAGCTTAACAAGTCAAAAGTAAGATACAACTAACCATCTCAGACCCTCATGACTTCGCCACTCGCCAATCTCTCCAAACATCTTCAATGGTCTTGTCCCCCTACTCCTGACAGTTACTCTACTCCCATCAGTAGATATCCTGACTTATGCTGACGACTTTGTATTAATTTAACATGGAAATAACATGCCAACATCCAACTGAGATGACTACATATCTGGTCATGCACACGAAACTTCATCCGTCCATCATCCCTAGCACCATGCACTCACTTCCAACAAATATACATCCCTGTACATTATCTACTCAACTGCCCAGCCCATTAAATGTCTCCTTCTTGACGACTTCAAACTCTGAGATCACCACCTAGCAGCATCAGGAAAAAAACATTTGACCAAACATCATCATTCACTTCCCCGGAAAGACCTCTATAGACACCACCACCATCAACAATAATGTCGCAACAGAAATCAACACCAGGTGGCTGTGCCCAATAGGCGATAGCCAGGGGTCTCTACCCAAATTTCAACAACAGATTCGCTATACTATTGATAGTTATTTGATGCTCAATACACAACAGAAACAAAAACTCTCTCAGCAACTTTTCTTCATGTTACAAAATCTGTGATAAAATCGGTATTTTATCAGTATATTTTATTGATACTTGTCAACTTTACAATGTCTCAATAAATGCCTATGCATTCATGCCAAAAAATGCACTGTGTGCTCTTTTGCTGTATGGTGAATATTAATCTCAGAATTATTAAAATAAATTACGTCATACAATGTCATCAAAGTCTCTTGTACATTTTCATTTCAAGAACACACTAGAAAGTCCATCTGGTTCTTACAAAGCAACATGTAAACATTGTCTAGCATGTTAATATTGGTATTTTACATGTAACTGAGTGAATATTGATGAAGAATCACATTCATGTTTGTGTTAACTGTTATATACATTGGAATCATGATTGTAATCATGGTTACTTAACAATTTCATTCTGAATCAGTGAATGTAATCATAATATTCTCAAGTAATCATAATCGATTACCTCAGTCCTGTAATGCCCCAACCTTGACCACTCATACAGCTCCAGCTGTTATCCATGTACATGTGCCAGGTCAGGCGTACTGCATCTCCAATCCTATTAACACATGCAAAGGTGCAGAAACACAATGCAGTGACCATCAATAACCTTTTCATGCAGACAAATGCAGATGAGATAGGAGTCATGGATACATGTACAAATCACATGCTTTATCTGTGCTACTAATTTCTTGTTCTCCATTGTTAAACGCCCAGAATTAATCAAACTCCTGATTATCTATTTTTCTGGACTAGCTAGATCTATAATATATATACAATAATAATAATGATAAAACTTCTGTTGTACCAATATCCTCAAAAAGAATCGAGCTCAGTGGCGCACCTAGTACAGGAGTTGGGCAAACTCATAGTCAACGTACAGTGCGAAGTTCATCAACAAAGGATCAGATGGAGTGGAAACTTAGGAAGGATAAGCAAGTCTGAAAATGTGAGTTTTCAAATGCTGATGGAAAGAAACTATGCTATTTGATTATATATATATATATGTGTGTGTGAACACAATAAGTTTAAAATAAACAAGAAAATAAAAACGTCTCCATTAGTTTTGTGCGTTAGAAAAAATTAAAAAATCTAATTGTTTTTAAATCTTGATTTTTGGGCAACCCTACAGCAGTTTTGCTTATTGAATAACTTCTAAGTGTAGTTAATTTTTCTAGTGGAATTTTGCTAATAATTATAATATACCAAATAATTTAAGTGAAATTGATTTTGATACTGTTGTATAATCCAACAGTAGATCTAATACAACTTGTACTACATTTATCATTAATAATAAATGCAGTGTGTTCATTGAAAATGCCTTTTACAGTTATGCTCACTTTACCCCATCCAAGTAATGCTGTGAGAGATTGAGTTAGATTTGTGAACATCTGAACACTTATCCAGTCTTTTCAATAGTAGCCAACGCTAAATATCATTTATTTTACAGTCCCTCGTCACCTAATTTTATCGACAAAAAATCGGTTTTGGCAAAAAAGTGGCCTAGAATGCACAAAATAGTTCATTTTCCCAACTTTTTCAGGGGATAGCACCCAGTCCCGCCTCCCCATTCCAATGGAGAAGTGTCACTACTGTGTTAATGTGACTACCACTACCCCATGGCCAGCCCTTCACTACTTCCTCCCCGGTCCCAGCATCAAAACCTCCCTCCAGCAACACCGCAGCAATGGTGTTTTTACAGGGCATCACAGGTGAGCTGCTGCCTACTTTTGTAAGGGGTCTTCATTTCTACTCTATACGCTACTGAAAAGGCTGCTTATCATTGTTTATTGTCCTGTATATACAATTACTGGAATGTACTGTTATAGGTTTCACATTTTACTTGTTTTATTTTATGCATGACAATGAGTTCAACCTGGGTCTAATCCAGTTTGGTGCAGACTGGAGGTGTAGCCAAACTCAGGTTAAGTCCAGGTTAAATGCAGGAGGTAAATTAAATGTACTAATTCTGATATAGATAGTCTATTCAAAGTATATTAAAACTTTACATTAACTAATAGGTCTTATTTTACAGCTTAATCATACTATAATCTATTTAGTATATTCATAGACATAGTTAAATGTGTCGATTGTATTCATTTAAAAGCCAAGTTGATATAAACCTACGATCACTGATGCTAAATGAACACCCTTAAACTAGTTAAAACTGTGTCTTATTTATTATCGTATATGAGTAAATGACTGCGAAGTGATGTAACTATTTGAAATATAATAATAACTCAAATATCATCAGTATAATGATAATTATAAGCCGGTAATAAATAATCTATTCTAGAATCTAGTAGTTCTAGTGATTAGTAGTAATACTACTACTAGTCTAGTTACTAGTAGTACTTCTATATATAATCTGACTAGTCTAATGTCAACATGAAGACCAAAATGTTAATTGATATGCATAATCATTTGCATTAAGATGACCCCTTTAAACGATCTCATTGGTAAATACTTATTACAATCTAGAGTTCAAACTATTGAAACTTTTTCCGTTTATATAACGTTACGGTGATGACACATTGACATTAACATTATGTTCTTGTTTTATCGCTCACAATAGCACGTCAAAAATATCAATCAATTCATCAGCGAGAGGATATTGTATGAAAACTACCGTTACGTAAAATGTGACTTACATTAGATCACTCAGAGTGAATATGGTGCGTTTTACGCTGAATGACTAGGAAATACTTCCATGAACTGAAAACATCATCAAATGCTTAAATGAGATTCTGACCGTGATATAGTGCTGCCACCTATAGGCCAGATGTTCAGTGTTTTGTTTACACTTGATTATTGAACAAAGCCGTTCTTCTGTAAATACAATATGCGCTTGCTGGGTAGAATCCTCAGAGCAAATGCAAACATAATATTTTGCACCGGCACATAAAGATAAAATGGATTGTATTCGCCTTACTCTATAGTCTAATCATTAATACTGTAATCTTGGAATATTTATTTAGCACTGGCACCGATCGCGACATTATGATTATACAAAGAATTCAAGAAGAAACACAAAAAAATCCTAGAGTCTTTAACGACGCCTCGTGGTCAATTAAGGCAGCTTGGCTTCAGGAAGAAATCGGGATACCTTCAATCACACCCCAAGGTTCAACGAACCTGCTCCACGGTTAGAACCACCCATTAAATTAATCATACAGAACCCCATCCAGAAGAAAGTTGATCCAGAAGGCGCAGCAATAGAAACAACTAACAGAATTGCCTACTTGAATAAAGGCCAACCATCAACATCTATACCGACGCCAGATCCCAAGCTAACGGAACCACAGCCTGGGCCTGCTTCATCAAAGAAAAAGATAAAGAAATAAGAGGCAGAATCCCAAACACACCCCGATCACCTTAGCTAAGGTGCACGCAGTCAAAGCACCACTAGCATAGACAGTCTACCCATGGAAAAGTCATTATCCACTCGGACTCTATGGGGGCACTAACCATCATCACGACAGCTAATTTCCATACCTATCCCGAAATCATCACATAAATCTCCGCCACGGCTTCATGGAATCCAAATAATGCTCCACTGGGTTCCAAGCCACATTAACCTTGAGGGCAACGACCGAGCCGACCAACTATCAAACGGAGCCACGAGCCTAGGCGTCATCGAATAGTCCGAACATACCCCAGGCACCATCAACCATCTTGTTGACAGATTCGTCTCTAATCAACTTGAATCGATCTATACAGAATACACATCAGCATCCAAGGATTGATACCAGAACACCGCTGTAGTTGGACATAATCTCCCGAACAACAGACTAGCCGACACCCAACTCAGAAGACTACGTTTCTGGACATACACACGAAACTTCGTCGGCCCGTCACCCTAACACTATGCCGGCAGTGTCAACAAGTGTACGACCCGGTACATTATCTGCTCAACTGTCCAGCCTACCCGAAGCACCGAAGAATACCAAAAGGTCATCTCCGCCCGGAATACTACAAACTTCCAGACCATCACCTAGCGGCGTTGATTATAAGAAAATCAACATTCCTACCAGACATCACAACCCCACTTCTCCAGAAAGACCCCTATAAATACCAACAACAATAATAAGGACAAATAAGGCGACCTCTATGGACTAGTGGGTAAAAGCGTAGGATTTTCGTACAGTGCGGGGGGCCGCGTCATTATAGTAGGAGGAGTTTTTCATCCAACCAGGCAACTGACAAGGTTTTTCTCCTCTGAACATGTCATCTATTGTAAACTGAGGTAGCTAAGCCACGTTAAACAACTGCCATTTGGCCCGTTATCATTATAACAGAAGTCAACACCAGGTGGGTGTGCCCAATAGGCAACAAACAGGGGTCTCTACTCCAAACTTCAACAAGACAAAAAAAACCAAAGGACTTAACACAATGTATATGTATATTTCTAAATAAAAAATAGGATTTGTATGTATACTTGACCTTTAAGGTACAATGCAAAATTCATCAACAAACGTTGCGATTATGTTCGACTTCAGTCCCATCTTGCATCGGGATGTCATTACTGGTGATAATAAATGCATTGGGAATATCCACTGATGTTGTCTGGACGGCATCTTGAAAATCATCTGCAGCAATTAAAGCTTAATCTAATTAAGCATCAGTCTGTGCATGGTATCTCCATAACTGCTGATTTATGACGAAAGTTATTATATAGATCTTGAGATGCCAGCAGTGTTTGATGATAACCTTTTTCATATCAGGTTTCGTGAAATAAGATGAAACATTTAGTCGGAATATATAAGATCATCTGTTGTTGTGTCTCGCGGATGTTCACACAGTTGCCAATTTCATTTAGTTTGTTTGGTTTTGACTAGGGCACTAAATAGGACTGTAAGGGGTGTGAAAATCCATTATTTCTGGTATTATATACAGTTGTTTTAAAGTGATAGGCACGGATTTAGAAATTCGTATGTATATTTATGTATATCAGGTGATATCAACATTATAATTGTGATTTGCCGTCGTGTAATATTAATACAAAGGCTGCATGGCTATATCAGATGCAACACTTTTAATCGCGCATCCGTAGTTTGTTATTGATCCCCCAATTAACTACCACTCAGTAACAAGTACATCGAGGACGACATTGCCAATTTAAGGTCCAGTGGATACCTATAATTGTGTACCTCTTAGACAGAATTAAATTGTATGCTCTCTCTCTCTCTCTCTCTCTCTCTCTCTCTGTGTGTGTGTGTGTGTGTGTGTGTGTGTGTGGTAGTGATTCACAATTTGCACTGTGGTTGCTGATAAGATATATAGACCATACCGGAATTCATGAACTGTTTTTGTTTGGTCACCTTGATTAGTGTAACTCGCTTCCTTGAGTAATGAAAACAGTGCAGTGAAAGAAGAAACATGCTTCTGACGTAGTAGAGACCGGGGTTTGAACCCAGGTGTCAGAGTTCTATGGCCAATCGCGCCACCAGTTATAATAGGCCATTGAGACGACTGTATTCTGGTTACAAAAAGGACCTAAAGATGATTTCTGTGATCCACGCCCAGTTCGTAATCCCGTCATCGACGGTGGTTTGCAGGTCGGCAATATACCGCGCACACAATAAACTAAGATGGAAACTGAGCCTCCTTCGTAAAGTCGCGATTTTTTACTTAGAAAACCAGATCAATTTACAATTTGTTTAGGAGTTTCGTTGAACACTCACTGTATTAACTATAACATTTTCTTTTCTTGTCGAGGGCAGTCAGCTCGAGTCGGCCGAAGCACCGCAGCAATGACTGTCGTCGCAATACAAGTCAGATGTTATGACAGTAAACTCAGGATATCTGATAACAAATAATATGAAATAAAACAATAGGAAAATATAATTGATTATATATGATCACGAACAATATGAAATAAAACCCCAAGAAAATGCAATTATATCTGATGACGAACAATGCGAGATAAAACAACAGGAAAATATAATTATATCTGATCAGGAACAATATGAAATAAAACAACAGGAAAATACTCTATTAGATCACAGGATACCAGGATACCCCAGTAGGGAATAAAAGGTTATTGCCTGTCGGGTATTCCGATCTTGACTACTGTTGTAGTTTCTCGTTATATAGTCTATGGCGTCGTGTGCATATCGTCTTTCCAGTGCTTGTCGAGTCTAGACTTAAAACAATTTAAAGTAGGGGCTGTGACAACATGATCTGATAATGAGTTGCAGTCCTGAACCACTCGCTGAGGTTTTTTTCTTATTTCGAGTCGACAGCGCCCCACGAATAACCTCTGACTATGACCTCTGGTTCGTTCATTGAGTGCTCTTTTGAAAAATGATCTTGTGTCAAGTCTGTCTATCCCATTCATGAGCTTGTACACCTGTATCATGTCCCCTCGCCGTCTTCTAAACAAGAGTGATGGGAGCCTCAGGGCAACTAGCCGCTGTTCATAGACACATGCTTCAGGTGTGGGACTAACTTTGTTGCTCGACGCTGAACCTTTTCCACTGTCAATTTGTCAATCTGAAAGTGTGGATGCCAAATCAAGTTTCTATATTCCAGGTGTGGTCTGACAAGTGCCTTGTACAGCCTTGGCAGAGTGTCTTCATCTAGACATGAGCTTCCTACTGGACTTGTTAACAGCAAGTGATATGTGCTGATGGAATTTCATCTCCTCATCACATAGACACCGAGGTCTTTTCTACTTTAGTGGAATGCAACTCAAGATGTCCCATCTTATAGACTAGGCATCTGTTATTCCTCCCGAGGTGGAGGACCATGCACTCGTCGGCATTGAACTGCAGTTGCCACTTCTCAGACCATTCAACAAGTCGTTGGAGATCCACTTGCAGTTCGGCGCAGTCATTCTCTGAGGAGGATTCCCTATAGACCTTTGTGTCATCAGCAAATATATGTGCTGTGCTGCCTATCGTATCGGGTAGGTCATTGAGAAAGATGACAAACAGTATGGACCTGAGAACGCTCCCCTTAGGAATACCGCTGAGCACCTCCAGCCATGCTGACAGACAACTATTCACCAATACACGTTGTTTACGGTCAGTTAGGAAAATTTGAATCCAGTCCAGAACTAATAAAACCATCTCACGTGAAAGTCGTATGACCACGACAATAATTAATCTTATATTCCAACTGTTCCCTCCCGGATTCAATGCGTCATTGCCAGTTATACCAAAAATCCATTGGACATAAGTGGAGATATCTTGATCCATAGTAACTCTCACAAAGCACGTGACGACAACTTCGGTCAGGTATTTAAACGACTAAGAATGTGTAATCTCACACTCGGCCGAGAAGTATGTATATAACAAAAGAAACCTATCATACTCCGGGTAGTGAGCTCCGGTGGCCTAGCGGTTAAGCACCCGTCACTTGGTGCCAACGGTCGCAGGTTCGGAGCCCGTAAGAAGTAGAAACTTTTCAAGGGATTAATTTCTCGGCTCACTACATCGTGGGTGGTTGACCACGTTAAATGGCGCTGCCGTCTCCACTGAATTATTTAAAATAAAGGGGGACGTTAAAACCCCCCTGAGGACGTAAAACACTCTGGCAGTGACCACCCTCAGGGTATTTCGGCTCCATCTTTCCGTACTGCTCCCCTGTGAGTGGTGGGGGAGGAGATTTCTCAACCACTCCAACATAGAGGCTGTGCTGATTAAGGGGATTCTCTCCGAACAACAAAACCATACTCTGGGTATGTCTGTATGGTGTCCAGAAAAATTTCACCAGATCTGATTAAGCTAGAGAGTCTATCCAAAAGATGAAAACCCGATAAAATGCAGAGGAAATGAGCTCATTACATCTCGCTCGATTCCAACCAAACCTGGTCGTCAGAGTAGGACACTGAATGGCCTCAATTGTGCCGATGTGTCGTTAAGCAACACTCATCCACTCATCGTCGTCAGAGTGAGGTCCGGTGGTCTAGCGGTTAGCCACCTGGCACTTTGTGCCAAGGGTCACGGGTTCGCTGTCTCCACTGAATTGGTTAAAATAAAGGCGGACGTCAAAGACATCCCCCCCCCGAGGACGTAATACACTCTGTCAGTGACGACCCTCGAGGTATTTCGGCTCCATCTTTCCGTACTTCTCCCCTGTGAGTGGTGGGGGAGGCTGTATGAACAACCACTCAATAAAAGGGACCACACTGGAAATAAATGTTTACGCTTTCGTGTGCTTTCCCTGTTTCATGATCATAGATCACGAAACGAAAGAAAATTAATTAATTACATTTTTAACCTACGATGAATAATAAAATTAAAGGTTCTAGCGGATGAAATAAAAAAGAAGAACATTCCATGGATAATCTTTGCAGTATTCTACAAGCAGCAGAGGTCATGACATCATATAAGCCTACAAATGACATAGAGCTAACAGTAGATGCTTCTCAAATGTAACTATGCGTAACCCTGCCACATTATATATATATATATATATATATATATATATATCCAATCAATTTATTTTAAAATATAAAATTCCTTGTACATATGTATTGTGATACTTTGAAATATATAATACACATAACAAATTATAAACAAATTATAAATTAAGTATTTTCGTTCATCTAGCACAAGAGCTAGAATGATAATAAAACAAACTAGAAACAATGCATTGTTGTAACTGATTGCTAGTAGCACCTAAACGTGTTTTAAAACTATAAAGTTTTATGAGAACTAGTACCCCAAATGAATAAATATTATTATTGACATAAATTGCAGACATACTCCCCTCCTCCCTTAAAATACCAAATATATAATATGAATACAATAAGGGGTAAAATAATTGTTTCTATCAAAATCTATCACATATATAGAGCGCAATACATTCAGATAAAGCACAAAGCCATAAAAGTGGCATGGAAAACTGAAAAATGACACCTATACATATATAAAAACCCGATAGAAGTCATAACAGATCAAAAATCGTTGAAGAAATGTTTAAGTATCCAGAAAGGAAGTCAAATATAACCAACAAGCCATGATTGATGAAAATGCTAGAAAATTATGACTACAAGGTGACCTTCAAAACTATAAAAATATTCCAGAATATCCAGCAAATTAAATGTCAAGATACTTAGTAGAACTACTAGGAGCTATATGCAAATAAGGAAACCAGTAATATGCATAATAGTGCGTGAACTTTGTAAAAGCCATTCAATCCTGAAACCAGTATCAATAGGTCGAGAAACCTATGATGGAAGATAACGCCGTTTATGGAGTAATCAAGAACCTGCTGGAGAGCCATTAGATTGAACATCTCGGTGAAATAGACTCTGTCGCTATGGAAACACTAAAAAGGGAAACAAGTGGAGCTGTCGGTCACCAAGAAGGAACAAATCTAATCACCGCAAAGAAACCCATGGAAAGAGTTGTCGAATACATCGAGGTCGTCGGGTCATTACCAAGACAAAGCATATGATCAGAAACAAGGTATGGTTTCGACATAGGTATAGTTGTCAAGCTAGCACCCATTCTTTAAGACGATTAATTCAACTCCCTCCCCCCCCGCCTCAAAACGTTAAAGCTACTAGATGTACCTTGACAATGCAGTGACATAGACTTCTGTAGTTAATTCACTTCCGGAGAATTATTGCTACTGGCGAAAAAAATAAGACTGTTGTTTTCCACCATTGTAGATCACGAAGTCTACATTTCCTTAGTCCACATTTCTTATGGACCTTAATTCTAAAGTTTATAGTTTAAAATCTTTACAGAATTTCCACGACAGAAACACAACACCGGAATAACCACAAACAAACGTGAACCAGGTGAGTCACGCACATCTTGGAAAAGCCAATCTGTTGTGTCATACTTGAAGAAAAGAGATGGAACTCGGTCGGAATCGTCCAAAGAGCAACTCGGTACATGACCAAATAACGAGTGAGGGTACACTAAATGTGGCCAATAAACGTAAAGACTCATCTACCATAAATATTCTGATGCCATCTAGACATCCTTCTAGATCCACGAGAAATCAATTAATGCTTGCATGGATGAGTCTCTACTTAATTGTACAGCGAAACTTGAAACACCAGGGACGGAATCGATACCTCGGTCATCGGAATTTCTTTTACAAATCGTGCCGAGATTCATGAGTGTACACTCTCTTTGGGTTGTCTTTTGGCTGCTGCGGTTTCTCACGAGTTTGCCTACTCTGCCCACTTTAGTTTTTATCAACTAAATTAACCATGTTTGTAAATTCATGGTATAAAGGAAGAAATACTACTTGTTCGATATATCTGTCGTGCTGGCTGGATCATTATATACCAAGTTGTAATCTACTCTAAGTGGACTCACATTATTATAACAATATCTTTTTCTCTTGAGGAATCCCCAGGAAGTTTTCGATGTAGGGTAAGTTATCGGGTAATAATGTCATTGAGTTCAGTTGAGTTAACTTGTTTAGACGACGTATAAAACAGACGTGGATGAGTACTAAATTGCAGGTATGCCATGAAATCATCTTGAACAATATCAAATAGTTTCATATCTGCTCCACACCACCAAGTAGAATTACTATTCTACCAAGTCCATGGTTTGTAATAAGGATCAGAAGTGATTATTCACAATCACCAATAATATGATGGGGACGGGAAGAGCTAACGAACTGTGTGGTCTCGTGTTCCGTGAACCCTGTGGGTGAACGGTTCAGTACATATTTCACTGGCAAAATTATAAATATTCGGACCGGACTCATGCTTAGCCAAGCCATACAAATAGCGGATCTGCAGGATACAGAGGTGGATACTATAAGTTAGTTCAGTGGTACACCCCTCAGTATATGCACTGAGCTGCAGAGGTGACGAAATTCATCATCAAGTCAGCAACGAAGACATTTGAATTAGGCCCCAGTCCTACTTGGTTCCTGTATTTATCACTGAACTTGCTCCTATCATCACGGCTAAAGTTAATACTACGTATTCTTAAAGAACTTGTGTCCCGACTTCTATGAAGGAAATGTATGTGCGCCTACTCGCTAAAAAGACTGGATTATATCAAACTATCCTATAGAACTATCTTCAATTTAACTTTTATATCGAAAATATTGGAAATTGTATTTTCCACAACTCGATGACCCAAATATACAATTCGACTGAGACAGCTCTTCTCAAGTTCCAAACAGAAATCTTGGCAGCATTAGATAGTAGGTCGGTCACGGTCTTGCTGATGCTCGATTTGTCGGAAGCTTTCGACACCATCGACCACCATGCATACATCCTACTGTCACACCTCAAGAATACCTTGGAGATCACAGGTCATGTTTTTGAATGGTTCAACTCATATCTATCGGACACAAGATAACTGGAAAAATATAACTGAATTGAACATCTTTCGATTAATATATAAAACATGCAGCTGAAAGATTAGTTTTCCTGATTAATTCTTGAAAAGGATAATTACTGCTTTAATTCACATTATTCCAGTTAAACTGTTTTATTTGGCTATAATCTTGTATGATGTAAATCAACTAATTTTAGTTCTGTTTGTTTCCTTCATTCATTTTAACACAATTATAGTATAATGTAGATTTAATAAAGCTACCTTCTCACTAGCGGGGACAACTCAAGCATTCAATGTATTTAAAACCTATTTTATACACAGTATACAAAGTTTTGGGATGAACTAGAAATTTAAAAGATCAAGACGCCTTTAAATAATATATTGGTATAAATGTGTGTGTGTGTGTTTTTTAGCTGTGTATTATAAGGCACAGGCACAGAGAATCTCGAACCGTGAATTCAAACTCTGGACGTTTCTTCAGGGGACTGAATCCAGAGTGGCGACTTTTCTTGCTGAGACATGTGTAATGTCTCACCAGTCCCTAAGCCGCCAAGCAAAAACAAAAAGCGAATCACCTACAGCCGTGGAGTTTGGGAGTAGAACACCCAAGTCAGATCACGGCAGTAGTGAGAATGTTTAGATTAATTATCTAAGCAGCCCTATTTATAGCTATTTTTTAATTGCTGTATCTTTCTTCAAAGCAAAAATGATATAAGCCATATAACCCAATTGTCACTGTCTTCAAAGATCAGTTTTTACAACGGGCAGGCGTCATGAAGCGACTACTATTAAAACTGTTTATCTTAATTACTATTAAAAGACTGACATCTGCGCTGAAGCAGACCGTAATAGCGCGTCATAGCTTCCGTACTGTTTGAACTATGCTATCATTTTCAAACCTGACCTAATTTATGCTATTCTAACTATTGTAGTTCTTAAATGTTATTTATGACAAGCAGATTAGAGCTAATCTTGAATGTCATAGTACAAACTGGACAAAACTGGACCTAGGAAAGATAATTCTATTCCCACATACAACCAAGGTGAATTATATAAGTTGTTATATAAAACCCACCAACCGCGCGAGCTGTGTCCAATGCCACCGCTCGAGATGCGATGCAGTGTTTCTATTCCTGAGTCAGGAGTACATGCTTTAAGAGCGTACTGTGCCTGCTACAGTCATTTAAATGCTGGATAACCAGGCCAAACACCTACACGTCGTCCCCCCAAAGACACAAATAGTACATGGATTAAATAGCTCTAGATCAACTTTTCTTGAATGCAGGGACAGGGAAATATGGTCTCCACGCATAGAAAACGAAACTTTCTCAACCGCAGCATAATATGCCTTGTGATATTTGCTGGAGGGTCAAATACCTCATAAACATACAAATCCAATAAATACTATGACCTACTCGTCACTATTACATCGGCGCTTTAGCAGACCGTTATGGCGGAATTGCCGTTCTATATATTAACATTTTCAAATCAGACCTAATGTCTGCTATACAAACTATAATTATAATATAGGGTTTTATTAATGACAAGGAGACTAAAGTTAGCCTTGAATGTCATAGTACAGACTGGACATAACTGGACCTAGGAAAGATAATTCTATTCCCACAAACAACTACGGTGAATTATATATATAACTAAACTTGTTATATAAAACACACCAACCACACGAGCTGTGTCCAATGCCACCGCTCGAGATGCGATGCAGTGTTTCTATTCCTGAGTCAGGAGTACATGCTTTAAGAGCGTACTGTGTCTGCTACAGTCATTTAAATGCTGGATAACCAGGCCAAACACTTAAACGGCCCCGGCCAAAAGGACGGGAAAAAAA